>JTDE01006879.1:12329-23576 GCA_014338405.1 Paragonimus skrjabini miyazakii | reverse complement strand
AAAGTCCGGGCGGTGCTGGCCAATATAAATGGCCTTCACAGGAGCTCTAAAAGGCCAACTCGAGTAATCACTGCTGTCTCGGGTATGTCTTCCGCCGCCACTGGAATTTGATGATCAGCGCGGACCCAATTTTGACGAAAGTGCCATTGTTGGGACTTACCGTTTTGTGAGAACTCTCTCACGAAATCTCACTCCTGATTCGATGGGATACCTGATGGCAATAATTCAGTACACAACAAACAGCGCAGTACTCCATATATTGCCACGACCGAGAAGCAATCAGCAAGCATCCTGCGTGTAGCGCGCGGAATGGAAAAGTGAAGAATTCCTACGCCAGCAGAAATAGGGCAAACAATTGGGCTAAACAGACATGCCCCCTCAGGAGGTGTCAAACTGTGCAACAAAATACCAACAAAAATTAATCCATTCCAGGAGGTCATTTTATCCTCCTTTCTCATTGTCGATCGGTTGCCGATAGTGAGTACATACTGGGTATTATACTGTTCGACTGGTTCCAACAATTTGACGGCTAAATATTCTCCGAGCCACATTTGAAATGGTCACCAGAAGATACACAAAGTTTGAAAACAGACATTATGTTTTATGTTGTAAAATAACTGTCCAAGCCCTTTTTACAATGTTGTTATCGGCTCCGATTTCACTCGGAATTAAATTCCAAATGTAGGAATATTTTACTATCAAGAGCAAACAGGGTTGGTAAGGTGAAACCCTTATTTATTAGACCACATGAGGAGCTGCGTTGAAAATGGACGGCGAACGCTGTAGTAATGGCATATGAGTGTGTCAGTTTATGAAGAAGTGTAAGACTCAACTTCATTCCTCGTAACCAAAGAGAATCAACACCCAGTGTTTGACAGCATTCACTATAAGTGAGTGGGAATGAATTTTCTGATATGTTTTTGGTAAATGACCGTTGGAGATTTTCTCACACATGCCCATCAGATTTGCGCAAGTGGCAATAAACGAAAGTGCAATACCCAGGTTAAGGTCGAGCACGCAATTTGTAAACAACCAGCTTTGCATCCAATAGACCGAATGTCTTTCCGATACAATCGTACAGGTGTGGGGTCGTCAATATTTTTACTGTCAAGTGAGACAGAACCATTGGGTATTTGACAAAAATAAGAGACAATTCTGGAATTTTTTCGCTGAAAACGTCTTGAGCCATGTTTCACTCCACGACTTCAATGATGCTCGGTCCTGTCGTGTCTTTTTTGGAAAGTGGGCGAAGTTGCTAGCATGGTGAAATTTGTAAATGTTTGTAATATCGTCTGCAATATGAAATGGATGGCTATGTTTAGTGACATGGCATATGTCATTTCTATACTTGAGGAAAATCCACGGTCCCGGGACGCCTTCATGAACCACCCCATTGGTCACTGGTTTTGGCGTTGAGCATTATTCTCTCATTTCGGCAGTCTGAGTTCAGCTCTCAAAATAGGACGAGATCCAGCTGTACAATGGATTTGGCATGCCTAGGGGTGCTATTTCGATTAACAGGCGCGTATAGGGCACACGATCAAAAGCCTTCTGGATGTCTACGAGTATGATATTGACTGCATTTCCTGAGTCGGCATATATGGATATATGGTTTAAGAATTTAACCTGACATATCACGCAAGAGCGCTTACTGAGGAAACGGTGCTGCGAAAGGTTTATAAGGTTTTGTGAACCTAATAACTTGTCGATGAGCAATACCATTATTCCATCGAGCAGTCTTGTTGATGGAAAGATAATCATCAACATCCTGTGAGGTGGTTCCAAACCGATAGTTCTTTAAGGTGCGTTGGTTTAGAATTCCAGTACACAGAACGCAGTATTCAATGGATACAATCTATCGTGTTGTTCCTATATAATCGTGGAGGCAACAACTGGGGTAATTCCGATGACAGATAAACAAGAAAATTTGCCACAACAGATGGTTGATTCTGTTAACTTCCAGCTCTCCAAAAATCTGTTTACTAACGACATTGGACGCAGAGGGAACGGAAGGCTCGCGACTCAAGAAGTGTGGTTCTGCACTTATTGGTTATTGATTTGTTCGATTAAGTTGGTTTAAACGTCGGCTGTATACGTGAAGTTGAAGAATGTGAAAAGTGTGAATAACAATAAGAAGTATGAAATGGAAAATGGTACGTAAAACGCTACAAGACGCATCAACACGCTACTTTACATGGGGCGTCTAGGTGGCGATTCGTCCATCTTGGATTTCGCTGTGCACCTCGGTATGTGTTATTCTCGCCTGCAGGTTGTTTGTGTCAAATGACCCTTGATGAAAAGTTCTGAGCGTAAATTATGGAAGGTAGTTTTCAAAGTTGTGTGGATGAGTTATTGATTTATCATGCCCATCAGCTAAGACTTCCCACTTCCATTGCCTGCCAAAACTTGTTTTTCGCAGGAATTTGATTTTGCCTTAATTCAATGGCATTTCTGACATCATTCCTGACACATTCATGAATGAACTCTCCATTATCTGGAACAACTGTAAGTTCTCTGTTAGATTGTTTAGATGAGTTATTGTTGTACACTTCTTATTAGCCAGGATATTCCACTTCTAATGCGTGCTAAGAAATGTTTTTTTATGTGTCATTGCCTGGAATGAATAACAACCTGTTACAGTAATCGACAACGAACAGGATGCTCATCTTACCACGCTGGACTATTTGGTAAGTGCCCGCGATCTGGTTTTTCCACCACAAAAATTGTTTGATTGCAAGTATTTTCAATTATTCCAAGATTTATGGATTGGGTTGCCCGTTGGTTGAAGACACACGGCAGCTTACATCTTGGTTGAGTATATTAGACACTTGTTATTTAGGGGCATTTCATCAAATCGTATTATAGGGCTGGGCGGAATTTTTCTCCAAACCGTTTCCTGAGTGTTCCCAAAGTGTCTCCTTAGGGCTCGCAGGGACTCCTCGGGGGTACGCTCACGGAACACACAGAGATCACTCAAGGACCGGTCGCGCTATTAGGAATATGTGCAGGTAGAAAGAGAAAAATTGTATGCGTCGATTTGTGTAATGACAATTCTATTAACATACAAAATAAACATGTGGCCGACTCGGCCAAGTTGGCCAAGAGTTAGCCAGGCGTTAGCCTGCCTTTTCTACTTTGCTGACCAACCGGAAATGATAAACTTCGGTGAATGACAGATTATCGCGGGACTAATTTTCCGATTGAACGACGATTAGGAACGGTCCAAAAATGGTATTTTTCACTGCATTCGATATATCTGACAGCGGAATTGGTGGTTGTCATGTGAGTGTAAATTTTGTTCATTCAGGCTAGTTCGATAGCTCTAGGTTATTTGAGTGTCACGTGTCTCTGGTTTGGTCGCTTTTCACATTGTTGTTTTGTGACGTTTCATTGATGATCCTAGATATGTCATGTCATTTTGAATATTTGCGTGATACAACTTACTTTCATTACTCACTGGAGACATGCTGAAGACTGACCTGATGACTAATTTTCACATAGGTGCCGGATTTTCGAATCTGCGTGCTACCTGAAGCCATCTGGTCAATAAATATTTGATGCAACTTGAGTTTCGGGAGAACGTTTTACTGTCATACCACTATATATCGTCGAATACGACGGGAACGTCCGCGACTTGGCATCAGCACTTGTTGTTTCCTTAATTACTATCCCTGCCACCATGAAGGACAAAATTATTTCATTAAAGTAACCTGGTGGTTCTTCATTTCGTTGTGTTCATTTCAAATTGAAGATGACCAAGTAATAAACGACGCGTTTTCAATCTCATTTACTGAGGCGTTACGCGATCGGCACGGTTCATGTGAATAAAAATAATTGCATAACAGAAGTGGACAAAGCATGTAAGCTATGTTCAGCACATCCGCCACCTCTTAAACGGGCATGCACAGATTTGTGATATCGTGATGATGTGGTTTCCAAACGTTCATATCTTCTGACCGATGGGTCTTCAAGTATTCCGTGTACTACCGGAATAGCCTGTACTTCAGTACCATCGTTTTCTTCAAATACAACAGGATCATCTAAAAGGGATTCAGTAGTGTTCGAAGCAACAGGGTTTCTGTTGACAAACTGACCTCTAAAACTACAATCAACTTGGTCCACATGGCTTTGATGGCAGGAGTGGCCTTCCAAGATAAAAATATTAACCATGCAATTTTCCTGGGGATGGAAAAGCTATTCCATTAGCAGGATATACATCGTTTTCTTTGAAAGAATTAAAATCAGCTGCTTTTGCACAAACAAGACTTGTAGGCAGATAACGAGATTTGAAAAGGATCGCGAAACTCTTTTCAGTGACTAAATTTGAAACATTCCCGTACTGCATAGGAAAATTATCCATTTCCTGATCAGGTTCCACAAATGAGTTTGGTGTCATAGAGGCAGTGATAGACGTTTGTTTTCGTACACATTTTCTCCAAGTTCATCAGACTGTGAATGCCGCGGAGTGGTAAACAAATGCCGACACCCAAGTCTTTTAATCCATTCCTCCAAAGACTTGGTGGTGAGTTGAGTGCCATTGTTGGTGACCAAGGTAGTAGTTGTAGTCTCGCGATAGAATACTTTTCTCAAAACATGTTATGTGAAATTTGCACTCAATGATGATGTGAGAAAACCTTCAGGCTATCCAAAGTAAGCAACAGTAATCATTATGGCACGATATTTTTGCACAAAAGGTTCACAGTAGTCAGCAGGAACTCCCTGAAATGTTTCCAACGTAACATGTGTAGAGATTTCCTTATTTTTTATTACAAACGATGCTTCATTTCTGTACAACAACCTTTTATATCATCTTTACATTTTGTTGGAATTGATAAAAGCGACCTTGTAATCCAATACAAATTTTGTGCACGTCGGTCTGCTCTCCTCTCTATTGCGCAGTCGTATGATGATACCACACGGATCTATCATACGATTTTTCAGCTCCGTTGTACTACGAACATCTTCGCATTCCGGATCGCGTTTCAGCAGTCCATGGCAACTCCGCGATATTATCCACTTCTGGATACTCGTAATTTGGAATATTGTGGTGGTCATCTGGAACACTCGTGAACACTTTACTGTGAGTCAAATCCTTTTGATTACCATAACTTGCTGGAACTTTGTAACTGTTTTGTCTCATTCATTCATTTCGTTATCACTAATAGCCCAGTGAGATACACTCGCATTTACCCAGCCTATTCAGTTACTAGTTTTGACCACTACACATGTCATGAAAGCCATCGTTACTGATTTGCTTTAATTTGTGTACACGTGGCACCATTTTTGGCAGTCTGTTTGATATCTGATTCCGGCCAACAACAAGATGAGCGTGCAAGCTACTACATCTTGTCAACTGCTAGATGTCCGGACTGCAAATCACAAGGACATCAGCTGTTAGAGTCGGTGGAATCACAACACGATCACCAAAAAGCGGTCTCCAAACGGAGTAATATACAAACTTTCACCGCGAGAGTGAAATGCAGGAAAAATACGCCACTCCTGTTGTTTCCAGTCACATCTTAAAGCAGAGATAATAGGACCGAAGACTGTATGAGTGTCACACACGAGTGCATCCCTTTTTACTGGCAGTGGTTGAACTAGTAATCGGTCAGCTTCGTTAGAGTTTGAGCCCAGTGACGGAATGTCGATTAATAATCAACATGGGAAACAGTTTTGGTACCACGGCAAATAACTGTGCAATTGTAGGAACTAAGATCAAGTCTCCAGTGTTGTACCGTGGCAGCAGATGACATTGTGAGCAACTTGCTAGGATGATACAGAAATGTTTAGGCTTCGTGCTCTATTGCAGTAATAAATGACAATCCTAAAAGATATCCATGAAGTCTTTAATCAGCCCAGTATACTCCAAGGGCGTTATGTTGGGTCTGAGAATACCCACGTTCGGCTATAGACAGACTACGTCAGATGCACATAACACTGTTCAAGAACCGCACCTATTTCAGTAGAAGAAGCAGTTGAATGATTTTCGGCAAGTAACGGTTCTGACATAGCAGCAGTTTAAAGATGGTGAAGCAAACTACGGGGCGTTTTACATGGTCAGTGGATCATCAAAAATTGTTGATGGATAGCAAATCGAACAAAAACTAGCACATTTAGAAAAATCCGAAATGAAACGTGAGTAGTGTTGGAGTGCGCCCAGAATATAACGGACTTCATGAAAGTTAGTTGGTGACAGTGAATTCACTAGTGGGGCTGAGCTTTGAAAATCTGGTTGAAAACCATCGTTACCGAAACGTACTACAGGCTTGAGAAAGAAAAAACTTAAATATTACATTTCTTCGAGATAATGGTCACATTTGTGTCAAACAATCATTTCAACAGATGAAGAAGTCAATAAACATGAGTAGACCTACTAGGAGAAGAAAAAATGACATTATGATAGAAATCGATATCATGTAAGTCTTTAGCAGTTAGATTCATGACATCCCGGAATACAAGTGGCGACACTTTCAAACCAAAAGTAGAAAATGGTATCGAGACAGTCCAAATGGTGTAGTAATCACAGTCAAATTTTTCGATACTTCGCGAGGTGGTATATGTAGATAAGCATCCTTTGAATCGACTATTGAAAAGAGTTTAGAACCTGACAAACGATACAGCACATCCTTGGTTTCTTCTATTGTGCATCTAGGCTGCAGTAGGCGTGTGTCCAACGTTAGCCTCCATTCACCGCAAACTCTCAGTATAATCCGTTCAGCTTTTAATAGTGTCACTAATGCAGTAGCTCAGTTTGACGAGTTAACAGGCGTTGTGGCTCCTGTTTCACACATGGATTGGAATTCCTTGCACACAGGTTCTTATAGATAAAATGACATGATTCGTCTCTTAAGAAAGACTGGATCCCCCAAAACTTCAGGCTTTGCCTTCGGTATTCGCATTTCCCCTGTGGGCTTAGTACAATACAACACGAGTTATCTAATATCAAGGTCGTTCACTGACGTCAGTAGAGAAATGACAGAATGTCGCCGTCCTCAAAATTTAGGTCCGGGAATGGAAGGACACGAGCTGAAAACGAAAAATTGACGATCAATAGGGCTTGCATCGGCAACTTAACCGATACGGTGAAGCAGCCTACAGGAGGTAACGAATGGCAGTAATATCACAAAATTTAACTAGTGTGGGCTGCAAAACGACATCAGGATAAAATACGGCTGGGTCTGAATGTGAAATTATTGATTCAACACCACCGGTGTCAACACTAAACTGTGATTTATGCCACGAACGGACACTAATGTTTTCAAAACATGAGAAGTGTTTTGGGGCAAATTAGACAGAGAAAGAGTAAAAAGGTAATCAGTCAATGTTGATCGTTCAATTTTGCATTTGTCGTTAAGTGGCGCAAATGTCTGGATTCATATGCCGACTGGATATAACCCACTTTGCCACAGCCGAAATACTCTGCCTGCCTTTGTGGACATGAGTACCGCGAATGATCGCATCCAAATGATGCGCATTTCCCAAATTGCTGCAGAACTGAGTTCACATTACTTCCTGTAGAAAACCTGACGAATAATCTTCACGGAGGGAAACCATCGTCGTTGTTAATCAACTATTCGTTGCCACATGCTGAAGTAAGCCTGTATTTAATTCTATAGCCGGTGACTGTATTTTTATCCCGCACGTTTTCCTACAACAATTATCATCGGAAATCTTATCACAATCTTTATCCAGAAGCTTAAAACACAAGGAATCCAAGCGTTTTACTTAACTTATCAGCAAAGATTAAGATGTATAAAAGAAGCCTCAGCTTTCTCAGATTTTTAAGTATCCAAGACTCTCACAAACCGACAAACGAGAGTCGACTGTCAAGTAACTCTCTGAATCCCAGCAGACTGTCCTGCGAAATTAGTGCTAATAATTCGAGGCTAGTGCCAAATGTAGTCGACTAATTAATTCACTTGTTTCAGTCGTACTCTTTGTTCGCATCAAAATTTAATATTTTTGTATAACGTTCGCTTCTGATCGCTTATGAAAGTCACTGAAGTCTATTTCTTTCAGCTGGGTAGAATGAACGAAAAACTACTCAACGGTCTCGCTTACCCAGTAATGTTTTTATAGAAACCTGGAAGGAAAACGTGATTCCGCTACTTATTTTTGTGAATGACCTCTCTCGCACGGAAGGCAGTCAGGAAAATGCAGCCTTGTCAACCCCACCGTTGATTGTCCAGAATCTTCTAACCACGAAATTTTGACGAGTTGGTTATCGAATTTAACGTTCAGCACGCTCGTGTGTCTCAATCCTGAACGCGCGATATGCTGCCTAAAACACACCATTTTCCTAGGTAAGAATCACCTTTAACTCTTACGTCTAACCGACGCTGACCTTGTGACTTGAGATGATCAGATTAGCAACAAGACAATTTTCGGCAACATATCAGTGCCACTAGTCGTCATACCCACCTATGCCATTCTACCTTTTACTTCATAGCTCGTACACTACTGACCCCATTTCTTGTGTTTAACACTCTCGATTATTATGATTGGCTCCCGAAGATGGGACAGTGGTTGGATGATAAACGAACGTGTACCTGTCCTTGTAACCGTTTGTTTGGTGAGCATACCATTGACTGAAACCGTGCATTCAATGATTATCAGTCACGCACATCGTTGCTGTGTGCGCATCCTACACTTGTCTATCCCCTACAGTGACCTGGGAATCAGACAGATTCACGTGATGGGTTAGAACAAGCGGACCTTGCGGTTGGATTTCACTTGGACGACACTGCGAGAAAGAGCAATCCAACAAAGTAAACGACATGCCAATCCATAAGCTGACTAGTTCAGGCGAGGTCAGCGGCAAACGAATGAATGTCGTGTGTCAGAGTCTCAGAGTCTCTCCCTAGAGCTTGCCTGCAAGCTCTCTTGAATTGAACATGAGAGTAAAAATGCCTCGGAGCTGCTTTTGCCTTGCACGCAAGGTCTGACTCAAAGCGGTATTTTTCCAGGGCTGGGCCTTGCAGGCTGCATTCACACGAGCTTTATACTGCAGCCGGTTACACTGGCCTCTGTATTTTTGTATTACTTCCAACGTTTGTTTCTGCTGAAGAGCGCTCTACGCACAGTTTGTCCCCACCAGGGCGGACGATTCCGATATTTCCTTGGTACTAGGGATGCCAACTGGTCCACGAGTACTATAAATCCTCCGATGACTTTCCACACATCTTCCAGAGAAGCGTTTTTCCCCTCGGGAGTCCAAGACATGCTCCGTGCCGCTTTCAAGAGCCGTGCGACATCCATTCACCTGAGATTCCGAACACATTTTTTCAGGGAAGGTATTTTTGTCGCTCGGACTTCGAAACTCAGAACACAATGATCGCTCTTCCCAAGTGGAGCCTCACTTTCCAAGTTTACAATACCCTGTCCGTATGGAGTAACTATTAGATTCAGCACGGATGGTACATACCCGTGGCAGAACCGAGTAGGCACTTGAACATGTTGACTTAACGAATTAGAGTGCAACCAGTCCAGGAATATTTCTTCGGGAATACCCGTCCCGGCTATTTCATGGTCCCAAGAGATGCTCGGGAGGTTGAAGTCTTCAGCCACCACTAAATAAGCTAAGTCACTAGCTAAGGCGTCCAAAAAATTTAGCAGAAACTTATCCTCGTCATTGCGAGCCAGTGGTCCCCTATAGACGCTGAAAATTAGCAATCTTCTGTTATCCTCATGAATGTAGTAAGAAATTGCCCGTACGTTCGGGGCGTTTAGTAAGAAGGGGCCTCTCACTGCTCGTACTGATTGCTTACCAACAGCAATAGCCTTCCACCCGCGCGCCCCTCGATGCGGTCCTGCTTGTAAACGGAAAAGTCCTCTGGAGGGCAGTTCCCTAAAGCCACAGCTATGTCATTGAAACCCTTACTACGTTCCTTAAGATCCTCCTTGTCGGTAATGCTGCTGGCATTTGTATACCAAAGCTGGAGGTTCATTCCATGCAGCATTTGCCCGGATGACTTTATTGCATCCGAACACCCCTCGGACGGAGGACCCGAGGGGATTGTCCTTATTCTTGAGTAGCTCTTCTGTCCAACACTGAAACGTTTGGCTCTACTACTTCCTCAAGCTTTCCAACACCTTCGACCTCGTCAACCCTACCGCTTTAATTTGACTCCGTATCCCTTTTCTTCTGCATTGTCATTGTCATTGGTCGGGCGACACCCTCAGCAGCAACCTGACTGTTGCAGATTGCTTGACTCCCCTTTAAGGGCTCACATGCCGGGACAACCCCGTTCCCGTGGGGTTTGGCCTTAGTTATTATCAATTTCGTGGTTTTTCCGACTTTGCTCTATTAACTGAAGCTTCCTGGCTCCCCTGTATTCTGTTGGTTTTCTGTTCCGCTATACAAACGGTGTTTAACTTAGCTGCGAATGAGGTTCCTTTACTTTTATTACAGCCAGTCGCGGATCTACCGCTACTACATACCACCGTCCTAATAGATGTAGTCATTAGTGAGATCTTTCTAGATCCTACATCTCTGACATTTTCCGGTAACTCAATTTGTCTGTTGCACTGAACCAATGGAGTCGCTAGTATGGCCACGTCATTTACTTGGACCCACGGTCTACCTGAAACACTACCGGCTGTTGTTTTCGGCGGTATCACTTACTTTCTGTCGTAATCTGAGTCCATTTTGTTGTCCGGAGTGAGTCGATATCTACTTTGTGATAGTTTATTTACTCTCTCAGCCTTGCTGAGTACGTAGTCCCATGAGGAGATTTGTATAAACTCGATATATATTGGACGTGCCCGGTTCCGAGCTCCGATGGAATTGCTTAGTCTCCAGCTACCTACTCTATATATGCGTCTGATACCGGTAGCCACAGACGACTCTGCAATCCTGAGAATTTCCATCACCCTCTTTCTACCTAGCTCTTTTCTGGATTTTATCTCTTTGATTACTGGCTCTTCGTTGTTGAGAACCAGAATCGTACGGGATCTCTCCTGTTCCTGTTGTTCATAAATGATCTAGTAAGGGGACTCAGCAACCCGGGCTTCGTATTCATAGATGATGTTAATTCAGCAGGGTCTATAAATCGTGCCGCGTTAACACAAGAACTGAAGGCAGTAGCAGAGTGGTCTGCTAAATGGGACCTTCCATTGAATGCCGCCAAGTGCCAAATGGTAACTGAAAGCTCTGAACCCCTTGAAGTACCCAGTCCCCAGGGTCCTTTCACTATTGAATGCGTAGAAAAAGCCGGAGACCTAGGAGTATTGATCAAAAGCGACTTC
>JTDE01006878.1:15819-28824 GCA_014338405.1 Paragonimus skrjabini miyazakii | reverse complement strand
GAACGACATACTTTGATCGACTCAACTAATTCTAGTGATACACCTATACGAGAAGTAACTGAACCCATTACGTTGAAAGTGAGTTGAATCGATAAATTTCTGTGATCTTTTCCGTGAGCTTACATCTATAGCTAAGCTGTAGTGTGGATGATTCGCGGCGATAATCAGTAGTTGGTTGTTCGAACGCAATTCATGTTTTGTTTAACGTTTGTTCTTCAACCATGTTGCCCTAACGTTTAAATTCTGCCACTCTTATTACTATTGATATATACCTGGTTGACGCGTTTGTACTACTGTTGGACCGTTTGTTATGTTTCTTACGGTTTCCGAGGTACCACGAATCTAAATTTTTTAAATGGCTGTAACCTATCTAACTCATCTAACTCATATTAGTGTACGCTGTGGTGCCGAGTGAGTTTGAGCGTCAGCCCGATGGCTCAGTGTTTATCTATCGTTGATGCATTCCGTCCCCTCATTCGATCTGTCTTTTAAAATTACTACCGCTCATACCTGCATTGGCGTTCCTTAGCCGTTTACTTGCTGCTACGTGATTCGTGGTCCTTGCACATGTGCATTGATAGAGCTCGGTAGGCGAGCTGTACATTTCGACTTTTGTGACCACTAAAGATGCTTGGCCTGGGAAGTCGTTCATTGCTGGACACTCATTACAAGGTATGTGAACGACGAACACAAACACTTTTGATGTTGATCCATATCCTTGACAATAGTAGAACATTTTTGGTGACAAGTTCCTCATAATGCGTATGCGCATTTTCAGTAGTCGCTTTTGGCATTGAATCCTGCCTTTTGGGTTCCGCCCGTTCGGGTCGTGCTACACTGCTTGCAAGCGAAACTGCGTGCTCTACAACAACGGTGTAAACGAGCCCTGTGACTCGTGGGATGGCGATCTTTAATCGGAGGCAAATTGGAAATTCTCGGGGGACCTTCACGGCACGTGATTGATCGTAAAAGCAAACATTCTGATCCGCGTGAATTTGTTCCATACCCAACTGCGTGTGGATTTACTAAACAACGGACCAACGTCAATCTCACGGATTTTTTCAATCTGCCTCATCAGTTCTGCAAACGGTCCACTTACAAAAACCTTGGTGCTACTGATACCACTTTTTGTGTCCGGATGCGAGTGTATTGACAACAAAAGCCACCGCAAATTCTTGCCTTATTGTAGCTCAATCATACGCCATACACACTATTCAGATTGCTCAGTAGATGTCAACGATACTATTAAAATGAACAGATTCTTGGTTTTATTCACTCAGTCCTATTGGATATTTGTGAATGTAGCTTTCATCTTTTCCTGCTTCTTTGTCACACTACGAACACCAGTGAGACTATTTGAAGAAAATCGCACAAAATCTAAGGACTGGAAATGTTTCGGTTGTTCTAGCCTATCAAAATGACCTCCCATCTCTTCGCTGATTTTTTTTCGGATCTACAACGGGTCATGTTGAAACAGTTTTTCAACGATGCACATCGTCTTTGGTTTGTTAGAGTAAGTCCCCAACAGTAAAGAAAGTTAGTTGTAGAATGTATTTTTTAGGGCAACACGTTGCTATCGAAATTTTAATTATTTATGATCAAAACCGACCTATTGTTCTAGTGATATCCATAGCATCATATTGTATAGAAAGTCGATGCACACGCAGGTGTGTATCTCAGACGAATTATACGTATCGGTCACAAAGACCAACAGAAAATGTAGTAAAAGCAGAATGACCTCGAAAATCGTTAACTCGCACCAGTAGAATAACAGGTACACGTACCCCGAAAAAGACCCATACCAGAGCACATGTAGCCACATCGAAGTACAGGGGGCATGAATGACCAAAAAGAGTTCGACGAAACATGTTTACAACAATGTCAATTCAGCAGAGGCTAATTTGTTTTGTGTTCCGCATTTCAACCTTCAAAAAGGCTTTTGAATACCTCAAAACCTCAAATTTCTATGGTGACTTGATTCACTTTCTTTTAAAACATTCCCTCAACTTATTGGTAAACATAATGTGCATCCGTAGCCTACGGTGGAACTGGTGACTGAACAACTTATCCTAACCGTGGTAACCACTTTAGAGCACCAGGTTTATCTCAGGTGATGCACTTTTGTTCAAACCTACATGAGACTGTCATGCTGAGATGCAAACCTGATTGATCCAGTCGTACACAGTGATTGCTTAGACACAGCGTTGCAATGAAACTGGTTACCTGGCTAAAAAGGTGTAGTCAGCGGCGCTGTGATCGGCCATCTTTTACGTGTTCCATTGTTAGGCTAACAAAACAAATATTGAGTTGGAGTTTTGACTATTATTCCACCGTGATTCTTGTTGTGCTATGACACACCACACCAGTTGGTGACTGGCTATTGCCAAGTGATTCTTAATTTAACAGGAACGTTCATTGCTTCCCTGGCCATTGAGGTATCGTGAGTTTTCTGCAGGTAATCTTCGTTTGTTTATTAGGATCATGTGGGAACTGGCTTTTCTTGCATGAAAGTGATTCGGTTCCTTGATGTATTACATCAGCTCTGGATCAACCAGGTGTTTGATTTAGCCTGTCGTTGTATGTGTAGTTTTCGGTGACCTGCTGGCTTTTAGTCTATTTCCGAGACGAGGATTTAGACGGGACTGTTATCAGTCCCACTTATTAAGTTACCCGCAACTCGTTTGCTACAGTACGATTGTTCCAGTTGACCATAATTGCACTTTTTACAGTGGAGCTAGTGACCGAACACAGATACTGCAAAAAACGTGTGTAATGTTGAGAATAAGACTTATCAGATTATCCAGCTGAAGCACCAGTTTACGTGGAGAAACGTACATACTTTAGGGATCTTGCGCAGTTAACTGATGGTAGACAGTTTTACTGCGGTTATTCTTGTTTTGGTCTTCTGTTTTACCCTGTCGATCTCTTCCACTCAAAATGGAATGATTTCATAGACGGACAAAGACCATTGTGTCCACTCAGACTTGCAAGGCGGCGTCGTGCCGAATGTCGTTCAAAAGTCCCCGGTGAAACTTGAAACGGATTCAGGCTTATCACAAATGACCATTTCTCTGGGACAACGGAACTCTACCGGTAGACAGTCCGTGGTGAGTGCGACCGCCTCCGTTCTAACTGCAGTGAATGCAGTGGGTCAGCAGGTAAGCCTCATCGACGCGGGTTCCTGTCCACTTTGTTAATATCCGAGCGCGTTGTTAAAGCATACAATAACTTGAATTTTTTTAAAGTATGTTCAAATCAACTTATTCGTTTATATTACCTGATGGTGTTCTTCGCAACTTTTTCGATTATCAGTGTATGAAAATGCGTTTTCCTTATAGGACTTATCGAGCGTCAGCTCTAGAGGTTTTCTGCGTCGAAGTGTTCGAAAATCTAGACGCAACAGTCTTTCTCTGGTTGGATCATCCGGTTCCGTCGGTACTGCTCAGTCTCTGGTAAATAACTCCGATACTCAACTGGTGGATGACTACATGGGCGATCAGGTGAGGAGGACACTTGCTTTTCTGCGTGTATATTCACGTTTCATCTCATATATCTACATGAATGTGCACAGTCGAACATGCACGCTAGGCTTTCGCACGACCTTAGCAACAAGATATTAGAACTAGTGACAAGTTTTTCCATCTGGTTGGTTGGCTAACGGAATTGTTAGTGAAGCGATCAGTCATCACAGTTCGAAAGTCAGTGTGACATTCATAGATTTGCGCCATTGGTGTCAATGGAAAGGACTTTTTTCATTAGTTGAATCTATTCTGCATCCATTGATTCTGTCCTGTTATGTGGTTATGAAACCTAGCTTGTTTGAATGGTAGATATCTACCGATTTTCCATCTTGTATAGTCACAGCTTATGCTCGATTGCTCGTGTGTGGCGGAATTGCTCTGTAGACTGTGAGGTCGTCAGACAGGTGATCTTTATGAACCGCAACTTGCACATCTTGTTATCACTTTTGCTGCTTTTGCTTTGTCTGAGATTCTGCCGCGTGACTTGCCAAGCCTTATTTCTAGAATCTGTGGTCCGTTGGAAAAACAGCGCGGCGGCCATACGAAGGCTCGGCACATGTGCGGGAGTCAATTAGCTCTGTGACTTGGCTTCGTCTACTCAGCACGTTCCCCCAGTTGAAGGCCAAACATTCTTACAGGCATTGTCGGATGTGACTCAAAATGGGAATCCCAACCGTTTGTTCTCTGTTCGTTTCACATGTGGCATCATATCTGTTCCCATACAGTGCATAAGGTTAACTACACTATGTATTTGCCTGACCGGGACTCAGTCATTTCTGAGGATGCCCACGCGTTCTGTACCGTTAATGGACATACTTAGATATGAAAAAGAGTTCCCGATTTCTCAGCTGGCATCGTTGGCCACATGACGATCTCTTGAACTCAGTCGTAGAAACATTGGGTGTTTAATCTTCGCATAACGAAAAGCTGTTTCTCAGCTTTTATTCCATTTGACAGAGATTGATCAGTAGTAGTCAAGGCAAACGTCTAGTTTACAGGGGGTCAGCGGCTTCTGTGACCGCATTTAGTCTTCGAGTAGTTGTAGCCCGAGGCGGTTAATGCTTCTTCGGACGATGAGTCACCTCACAGATTACGGCACGTTTTGACTCCCTTTTGTAGATAGATGGTTGTGTCCAATTAAGTCTGCAGATTGCTGCCTGTTTCGTGGTGCACCTCAATTACTCTACTTAGCGTTTACTCTGTCCTAATTCCTTGTTCCACATAAACCAACGTTACTTACTGGAATGTGTGCTGTGTTGTATGCATAGGTGGGTCACCTATGAGCATGGAGGGTTGGTCAGTAAAAGTGATCCTTGTGGACCTGCGCCAGGTGGATGGCGGCTGTTCGAATACCTGGTGAATGCTGGCCGTTATAACACTAGCACCTTTCAAGTTATCGCTGTGTTATCATCAATTACCGTTTAAAATAGCACGTGTCACGGTATTCTCTGGTTGATTTCTTTTTCCCCCCATTTATCCACCGCGCTAACCGCACAACGATACTGTTGGTAATGGTTCATTCTCTCAATTTGTTTCTTTTTATGTTCAACGCCTTTTAGCAGTTCACTACTCGAATTGTTCTGTTGCCTTGCGCTACATTATTTGGGTCGATTCCTCATTGCTCCCTTGCTACCGATTACAGACAATTACTGAAACTAAACAATTACTTATCTGCTGACCACCTGCATACTATATAGGAAACCAAAATCACCTATTAATATTTTGGTGACAGATTTGCAATTTAGAAATACAGCTCCTTCTTCTCCTCATCAATAGACTTTGTAGGGACTGTGGCGAATGGATTTGAGTTTGTGGTAGGTTTGCCTGCTCGTAAGGTTAAGAGTACACTCATGCTAATTTTGGTATGGCATTACAGCTGCAAGCTTGAAAAAAAGTCCATTAGGGACCTAAACGACCACAGCATCTCGCGACAGACACTTCGTTATATTTGATTCCGTCCCACTTCTGTTGGTGTATCCCGTTACAAGTAGATATCGTTCTTTGGCGCCCAACACGTAGGCCGATAGATTCTTACGGAACCTAGCCCCAGCACTTGTTTTCCTTCCTCAAATCCGCGTCATACACTCACCATCTGACTATTGTTTCCAGCTTAACTTTGGTTGTTCGAATAACGCCTAGGATTGCGCGTGATTTGTTAGCATTTTCAAAATTTGTCGAAGTTACTGACGCTTGTATATCCCGAGGGACACGCGCGTTAGCTCGTTCACCATCCCGAAATTATGTTGCTTAACCGTTTCGTTGCTTTAACGGTGTTCTTATCACTTGCGTGTGCTGTTGCGAAGTTTCGGACGATCGAGATCAAACTCTGTTTTCAGTGTGACCACAAGCGGCCATTCTGATGAGTTACATATTGTCTTCTAATGAATGACTACTGCCACGCAGTGGTGAAAGTCGAATGTTATTCAAGTTTTGTTTATTTGATTTCTAATCTCGCAAGTCAAACCATCCGTACAAACATAACTGACTAAATAAGTGAACTTCTCAACCATCTTAAATATGTTACCATCGATGATCGGTTTAGCGATGCGCTTCCTTTATGCTTAGAGCAACACCTCGCACTTCACAGAAACAAAACACAATCCAAAACGACGAACTAACGCTACCGGTTTGCCACGCATTGTTCATGCTGTCTGCGTATTGTCTGGAACCGGAGTGATATCGCTAGTTTATTCGTCTGTGAAACGAAGTTTGACCACGTCGGCTTTCCTATGGTAATTCTTTTCTGCTAGCACATTAGGTCTCAGTGCGAATGCGTTTCCCTGTCATGTTTGATGTGTAAACTCTAGCCGCTACGTGGCTGTACGGCTTTTCCATTGAAGCGTGCATTATCTACTGAACGAATTGAGTGTTTGTCCGCTGCTACCGAAGAATTGACTATACTATCGCCAACCGAGGTGAGATTCCGGCGACTGCAACCTTCTGTTTAGAATATGATTAATCTATCTTGTTTCCTGCTCTTAACGTGAGGTTAGCTGGCCTCTGTGCATGCACGAATGTTCGGACCAATCATTCGCATTCCTCCATCTCTACTCAACCTCCGTTCTCAAGGTTATCGTGTTAAACTGACTTTGTGAAGACTGACGTCAACAGCGGATTCACTGCATACTTTTCGGAAGACCTTGTTCATTAATGGATGAATCTAGAAACAGCTTCATCTTTTGCAGAAATAGAAATTAACCTTTTCATTTCAGTCACACAGTGTTTTTAACCTTATTCCTGGTCTTTTTAAACAGTTCCATCGCTAGTAGACTTTTAGAATAATGCAACCTTTCTGACCAGATTAACTGATCTGAGATGTTATAGTAAGTGGGCGTTGTGTTTACTTGCGTCGGTTGTATTGACCTTCACATTCACTGAATGATCCACCAGTCTGTTTGCTTTACTACAGACTCAGTCAACTGCAGATGATTATACCAATGAAGTGGTGATCTCTCGAAACAGTCTTCGACCTCGTAAGTCATCCACCTCGCCATCGGTGACCATGTGTCCATATTGCTCTCGCACGATGTTGTATCCCATGGGGCTGAAACGGCACTTGCGTTTGTGCAGGGCTCAATCAGACGATGGCTTTAACGTGAGCCTTTTTGTTTGCGCTGGTTATGCTTTTCCATTTCCAATGGAGCTTTTTGGCTTATTTTTTTTAGTCGATTTTATTTATATCCATGCTTCGTGTTTGATATTGATTTGTCGATAGTCTGTCCGCACAACCTAAACTACTCTTTTGCTTTGTAACCATGCATTTTAATAGAATATCCATGAAGATGCCATCACCCCTGTCCTTCAAGATACGAAAACAACTCAGGAAATCACCGTGTCTACGCTCACCTCCCTAACTCAAACTCAATTCCACGACTGTCCCTATTGTACTCGTCGTTGCTCCAGTTCCGGCTATCTCACATTGCATATTCGTGCATGTAAATTAGCACCCGTTACGGTAAGTCTATTGACTTCAGGTGGTTTCCGAGCACAGATACATTCACAATGCATCCTCACGATTGCATATCGTCTTCTTTCATTTGCCTGACATTTTTATTTACCAGAGAGGGATTTCACTCTCGCTTTAGTCTACCATTTGGCTAATCTGTATTGGCCGTTTTTGCTTCAAAGACCTCCACTCACGCTTGACCTTGCTCCCTCAAGTTTACATTGGATACAGAGCATGTGAGTTGTGAATAAGCAGTGCAGTGCAAGTTACCTCTAGAGTTGTTTATGCGCTGATGCCCTTTGACTATAGTTATGATGATGGGCTAATGCTGCAAAAGATGACGCCAACCGTACTTGTGGTCATATCAGGCATTGATGATCTCAGACCACCCAGGCGATTTTCAACCAGCATATCTTAAAGAAAACGGCCATCGAACTTACCACCTAGTTTGTCAAGTTTGTGGTTCAACCTCATTAAGCGAATTGACAAAATCACTGCCGCGTGTGGTCCCATGAGTTGATTCACACGTTCAGTTGTTTGCCATAAAAAAAGTACCTCAAATTTACCAGCAGCTACCCTATTCGAACTTCCGTTACCGGACCAGTAAATAAGCGACTGGACCTAGATGGCTTCAGGTTTAAGCAACCCTGATAGTAGTATTGGAAGAGTCCAGTAGAAATGAAACGAGCGTCATGCCACTCATATTCTGGCGTCATAGTTTAAAGTCAATATGATTAATTTTAATAAAGTATTCATTACTCTCTTTTTATCTAGTCGTTTGTACCAGGCATGAGCCTGACCTGAAAGTACTGTGACTCGAGCTATTACTAACGGCAATAATAACACTAAATATCCTGGAAAATGTGTCTAAAATTTTTTATTTAAAAAATGTATAAATGGGTTGAACAAAACCAAACAGAAAAACCGGACGTGGGGGCAGCACGCTGTCAGATAACCCTTGCAATAAGCACTTCGGGTGGTCACGAGGTCTTCAACCCAGCAGATGATACCCACTCACTTGACTCAACGTAGTAGCCACGATCTCCATATTTCGTCACCACACCGTTGTTTGATCTTGCGTGCTTTTATCCAACTGTTGATAGTCTCAGTAAGAAATGCTGAGCTGGCACGCGCAGTACTTGACCCAGCCGACCTATGTTGTGCAACTTGATAATCTGACTATTTAACCGATTGCCCCAAGCGTACAGAAATATGCACTGACAGAGGCTGTGTTATTCATGCAGTCAGCTCATTTGATGCGGGATAATTAGTGGGACCAGTTTTAGTTGAACACAACAACTCTGCTTACGACTTCGCCGCAAACTGGACACTTTTCCGAATCATGGAACTAAACAGAATATATACAGGCATTTTGGCAACGTGTTTTCTTATAATTCTCAGTGATATCTCATCAATGATATTACAAGCCGAAGAGATGATGCTACCCATGTATATGAAACTGTCCACAATTCCAAGTAGACCGTTTGCAATATAGAATGTGGTTGTGTCAACGCCTTAGTGCGGAAGAAAAACCATGCACTTTAGAAACGCTAGGCGCATTCCATACAGAACAATTTGATCATTCGTTGTGCTCAACTAGACCTGCATGCTTCAGGAAAGGGAGTTGGGCAAAATGATTCCATACGCATACTCTATGTTGGTCACCTTAGTAAAAGGAAGAAGCTCAATTTCAAACTGACGCATCTTTCAGAATGTCATCCATGGCCAAATTAAGAAAGAAGAGAGAGGTCAAATATCCTGAGAAGCGCCCACGAGAGTGTTTATTGCTGCACTTACGGACCAAGCCTACAATTTCTCTAGAGCTCCTTTGTAAAAGAAACAGCTCCAGAGGACGTTACGAGCAACTGGAGCGAAAACAGCCTTCAGGTCTAAAACGAACACGATAGTCGGCTGCCTGTAAGAGTACTGATGTCCCAAGGTCCGCCGCAGAGTGAAAGTGGGAGCTGTGCATATTCGACCTGGCCGGAATCCTATTTTTCACGTAACTAATTTTCCCGAGTTAAATCAACAGACACACAACACCGACAATAAGCTATCTGGACCTAGTGAATACTAGACAGGTCCCTTCGTGGTGATTACACAAATCACGGGCTTCCATTTTGAAACCGGGACCAACTGTTGGCCAACATTAATAGCAAGATACCTCTCCAGTTTTGCAAGTCGTCTGAAGGAGTTTTGGCAGTTCTGTTGCCGACCTATCTCCACTATCCTTCAAAAGAGAAGGATAGTGGAGATCTGGTTCAAGAGACCTGTTGCACCTCAATAACTCAAGACTCGATTTCACTTCTGTTTCCTTCTAAGATCCTTCTGGGACGCAATAACTGTTCATTTGACTCTCGTCGTCTGTATAGTTCGGCTGAAGCCAACTGAACTGATCCTCAAAATGTTAAGCCCGCCCGTCAGCTGGATGCGACCGGTTGATGACTAGTGAACAATTTTCTTAAGTATGATCTAGCTTTCACTAGTTCGACTTTTAACATAACCACGAATCATGGAAGTTGTTATTCTGCAACTGTCAAGTAGATGTGCTCGCTCCACCCCTAACTTTTTCAGTCCAATTAGATCATCTGGTGGATGGGATTAAACGATAATGCATGCTGATGAATCACGTTAACTTCAGAAATAAAAGTATATTACTGTGAACCTATAAGTAGAGTAAAATTTATATGCGAAGTTGGGTGACACAAGTCTCCGCGCAGGCCTTTAGTCAGTGTCCATTTCAGTTCTCGACAGTCACCGTCATTTTCGGAGTCAGGTGGAATCGAGCGATGCCTATACCCAGGATTTGTCAATGTGACAGAAACCCAATTCTGTCGCAACTGCATACCTCTTTACAGCAAGCTTTCCTGCCTGTTGCGATTTGTTCTTAATATTCATTAGGTTCTCTCACCGAGCTCAATCTGTGGAGCTGTTCGTTAGTACATCCAGATTGGCGTTCTGTACACTCCGTTTGTTTTTACGAGCACGTGACGTTTGATGGCAGTATTGTTATTCTTTTTGAACCTTTATTTTGCTCGCGTAACGGTTTCAATTTCCAGCTAGTTGGGACCTGCGTTTCAGTAACCGTACATTATTCGACTTGCGTCGGTTCTTGTATGTCATGTGGAAGCAAGCGTCTTATAGTTTTAATATTATCATCTGTTCTTTTTTCATACCGCACACTTCGTTTGCGGATAACACTCTCAGGTGCGTTTCCAGAAGCTTCTTTATTTTTATGAACCCGTTGTGATTTCGGTCAATGTGAAGTCCAGCAGTGTGGACTATTTTTTTTTTCCGTTTCATCTTCCAACAATTTGCACGTGGATTTTAGGTGAAACACTACTTAGTAATCCATTGGACTCCTGACAAGCTTTATTGAGGATTTTGATTTTGTGTTAACGTACATCGTTTGGCTTCGAATTCAGTTTGCAAAATTTGTTAATAAAGGCAGTTCGGGTCTAATGGCCAGGTTTAGAATATATATATATATATATATATATATATATATTCGACACGTAAGTGTAGATAACTACTACGCCAGCATCGTTGGTGCTGCAACGAAAGACAAGCGGAGACGGATAGACAGGCGAACACATTGAACGTCAAAACAGTTTCATTTCGGCAGGTTTGTTCGTTTGTTAACGGATACTGGTGTGGATTTGAAACGTTACAATTAGTCGTTCACTACTGAGTGTGTGTTTCTCGAACATTATGAACATTTCATATATATATATATATATATATATATATAAATGAAATGGCAAAAGCCTGGCATCATCAAATTAAGAACGGCATAGTGTAAAAGAAAGCAGAAAGATGACGAGAGACATATTAGGAAGATTACACTGATTCACAGAAATTAAAAACACGAGCATCATTAACTTCTATTCTTCGCCGTATCGGACAACGTCTTCGACAAAAGTCACTCGTTACTCTTCGTAGTCTAATCAAGAAGCCGGAAGCATCCTACTGAAGCAAACTTCAGTGTGGGTGACTTCATGACCCGTACCGAAGCGATACATCGACCAACAGACCGCCGCTTACAATCCAACCCACCACCCACAAACAAGGCGCTGTGTAGCAGCTAGTGAGTTGGCATTCGTAAGATCTAACCAAGCTGCCGAAACCCGTCGGACGAGTTCATTATGCCTAGCAGTCGGCGGAGTCTATCCGTACCCAACATACGTCGGTAAACCTCACCATTATTGTCACTGTGTTACCATCACACACCGCCAATGCTTTTGAGACACCGTTGCTCGAAAACTCATACTCTGTGAGCGTCTTCCACACGGATTGGCTGGGTTTCTAAGCCATAAAATTGGGCCACCCTTACAGTAGCATTGTACGCTCAACCCTTCACGGAACGATTGGGATCATGTCGATACCGCGGACGGCGTAAATTGGCAAACGCCATTCCTCTTTCATACGATTTGTGGTCTTGACAGATATTCCACCAAGACTGATGCAACTCTCAGGCACATGATCTTCTCAGCAACCTCCAGCAGCTAATCTTCAGGGTTGAGAACAGGTTTAAAGTCCTGGTAATCTCGCATTGTGTAGGTGCAAAAGCCGTACCAAACAGACGAACTACAGTATGTAGTTTGTCTAATGTGTTTCGGGCTCCTTGTGAACCGTCACAGATTAGGACGATGTTGTCTGCATACTGTGTGCCTCGAAGTGGGTTGTCTGGAAGCAGTCCACACCACCATAGTTGAGTAGGAATGATGAGGTTGGACACTTTTGTCGCACCCCAGCTTAGGTGCTAAAGATAATCGATACGTTACTGTTAACCCTAACCCGATCCGATGTCTGACACCTAGTTGGTTTCAGAATGTTCATGTACTTTTCGGACATACCTTTTCTCGGTAGATAGTCGGATGGTGCAGGTCTGTTAACTGAATCAAAAGTTGCTTTAAGGAGACAACAGTTGTTGACCTTCTCTACGAGTGGTGTGGAGTTAACGCATCTGATCGAGTATGATGGTATGATTAATTCGGCTACGGCCAGGGTATAGCTCAGCTTGTTCTCTACTCATATGCAGTATGTACGTTTTACTTAGTATAAGAAGTACAATGGTTGTAAGTAATTTAGAGACAGTAGGGATCGGGCTATTCGTACTGTGTGATCGGAAGGTTGCATTGGCAGAAACTTCGAAAATAAGACTATCATTTTTCCCGAAATCGCTGTGGTATTTCTCTTTCGATTCATTTAAATCTTCTTGTGACTTGCATCCGAGGTGAGTGGGCCATTGTCTGAGATAGGGATATTGTTTGCCGAACGGTAGTCATTTGAGGACCCCATTGATCCAGAATTTTCGGAGCAGAGCCGTCAGTTGTTTAACTAGGGCTGAATTTCTGTCTACATAAAGGACAGGAGGGAGTTCATCTTAGCCGGATGCCTTGTGACTTTTCCGGAAATTGATCTCAAATGCGATTTCCGTGTCCAAGGGGGGAGAAGCCTCAGCATACCACTGAGCTCAGTTAGTGTTCGTGGGTGTGGCGAATGTCGCGGCGGTCGGTCGCATCTTTATTGGAAAAG
>JTDE01006877.1:0-10226 GCA_014338405.1 Paragonimus skrjabini miyazakii | reverse complement strand
GAAAGAGTGTTGACTGTGACCTGAAAATTATGTTCAGCGTTCATCGATTTGCATTTACCGATCAAAACGACGGACTATTCATTTTTCCCTCCCAACATTCCGAGTCGTTGCTTGTTCCCAGTTACCAGTGCTTCAAATAGACGTAATCAAAACGACGTACAGGATTGAGAAGAGTGTAGTGACCTGAAGACACCCCCGGTCTGTCAGCTGTACGATGTGTGAAATCCTTCCTAAAATCTTAGCTCACACTGTACATAGGACCTCAAGTATCTTTACCTGCCGTCTGCTTGACGCATCCGATCGCGATTGTTTGTTTGTATGCTTGTCGGCCTATGCGCATCAAGGACACCACACACATTCCTCCGGCTTGCTCGCCCGCTCGACAGTCGGATCTTCAGTCTCCCTAGCTATTTCGCGTATCGGTATCGTCTAGCGCTGATCGAGGAAATCTATAATTATCGCATAGTATATTTTCGGTCTCCGCGATTATCTGTATTATTATTTCGCGTCTGGTAATTTTGCGTATACCTGAGGAAACGCTAACTTAGTGCACGTGCGCACTAAACTGGTGAGCCCGAATGTTATCTAACCTTTTTCCACAGGTATATTTTGTTTTTCTGACGTACGTCAGAAAAATTAGAGTTAACTTACGTAAGTTAACTCTACTTTTCAATTTATTTATTCAATTTTAGTCTCCGCCGCTGTCGAGAGTATGCAGGAACAGACTTTTAATTCGCCAGATGTTTACGTCAATGCTCTTGCAGTCCCGATCACACCTTTTAGGGAGAACAATCCTCAGAGCTGGTTCGCACAGCTGCCAGCCACTTTTGCGTTGAGAAACATCACTACGGAACTAAGGAAGATCCACCACGTGGTTGCTGCTCTCCTGCCTCACGTCATAGACGAGGTAGACGACAGTTTGGCGCTTCCAGACTCCGCTAAACCATGCGAGCAGCTTGAAGAGGCCATTATCAAGCGCATCGGCCTTTCAGGCCATCAACGCATTACCCAGCTGCTTAATACCACCGAGTTAGGCGACCAGAAGCCTTCACACCTTCTGCGCCATATTCAATGCCCTGCAGGTCCAACTCACCTCGAGGAGCCCTTATTGAAGTAGTTATGGATCCAGCGACTGCCTAGGGATATGCAGAACATCCTTAGTGCCACTCCTCAAGCGTCCCTATCATAATGGGCTGACACCGGAGACCGCATCCGGGAGACAAACGGAAAACAGTTCTCCCAAGTATCTGCGCCAGCGCCGAAGTCCGCGGGACTCCTGACGGACCATGTGAAAGAACTCACACGCCAGATCCAGGCGCTCAGCACTTGAAGCTCGCGCCCGCACTCAACCTCACGTAAGCCTAACAGAAGAGCCTCCAGGTCGAGTTCCAGGAGGCGACGAGTGCCTACAGCGAATGCCAATCCCGACCACTGCTGGCACAACCAGCAGTTTGGTAACCCTGCTCGATTCTGTCGCAGTCACTGCTACTTCTCCAAAAAGGACCAGGGAAACTAGCCGGCCAGCACGTCGCGGCGATCGACGTTGGTGGCTCGCGAAGTCGCCTGTTTTTCATTCGAGACCACGAATCGAGAGTCCGCTACCTCATCGACACTGGTGCGGAGATCAGCGTTCTCCCACCGGATTCTCGCGAACGACTTACGCAGGCGCAGTCAACCTCACGTGCAGCAAACGGTACGCCTATTGCCGTTTATGGCCAGCGTTCACGCACATTGAACTTAGGCCTTTGCCGCACGTTTTGATTGCTTTTTACCGTGGCAGACGTTCAAATGCCAATCATTGGCAGCGATTTTCCCGAGCACTTTGACCTGCTAGTGGACGCACGACACTGTCGGCTAGTCGACCGCAAAATGAACTTGTCCGTTATCGGGACCTCAACCAACACAGTTCCAATCAGTCCCATCTATCGCCCGATCATCACAAATATTCATGCTTCTCTTGTCGAACAATTTTCGACCGTCTTCAGGCAACCGACTTCGCTGCTGCCAGTGACTAGTGCAACAAAGCACCACATCCTCACCACTGGTTCGCCAGTGTTTGCTAAAGCCCGTCGTTTAACACCGGATAAGCTGAAGATAGCGCGTGCCGAATTCGAACATGTGCTCAAGCTTGGCATCATTCGCCCATCGGATAGCCCCTGGGCTTCACCTCTCCATATGGTGCCGAAAAAGCCAGGAGACTGGCGCCCATGTGGAGAGTATCGCGCGCTTAATAACGCCACGGTACCGGACAGGTACCCCATTCCGCATACTCAAGACATCACGGCTAGCCTGAAAGGCACCCGTGTGTTATCGAAGCTCGATCTTGTTCATGCCCACCACCAGATTCCAGTTGCCGCAGACGGCGTCGCCAAAACCGCGGTTATTACGCCATTCGGCTTGTTCGAATTTTTGTGCATGCCGTTTGGTCTCCGGAACGCTGCTCAAATGTTCCAACGATTCATCAACGATGTTACAAGAGGTTTGGACTTTGTCCGTTCCTAAATCGACGATCTTTTTGTGGCAAGCACTTCCGATGCAAAGCACTAGAATCATCTGCGGTTGCTCTTCAAACGATTTGCAGCGTACAACGTCACTGTGAATGCGGACAAATGCGTTTTCTGTCAGCCAGCAGTCGAGTGCTTAGGGCATCAAATCGATCAGCTGACTGACAGGGCACGAGCGATTCGCGACTTTCCGCGCCCTACAACTCTTGCTGCTGTCCGTCGTTCCAGTGGCATGGTCAACTATTACCGCCGTTTTATCTCGCATTGCGCGCAACTCATGTAGCCTCTGACCGACTTACTCCGTGGCCGTTCCAACGGTAACGTGGAGTTGTCATAAGCAGCCGTCGACTCGTTCGATCGCACCAAATACGCGCTAGCCGATGTAGTGATGCTGCACCATTTCGACGCCAACGTCACCACTAACATTCCAATAGACGCTTCCGACACAACTGTTGGTGCCGTACTTCAACAGTTCGTCGATGGATCCTGGAGACCGTCTTCATTTTGCTCCAGACGCCTGTTACCCACCGAAACGGGGTACAGCACTTTCGGTCGTGAGTTACTAGGTATCTACTCGACCGTTCGTTACTTCCGGTACACTCCCGAAGGTCGCCAATTTGTGAACTACAATGATCACAAACCGCTTGTATACGCCTTCCGCAATCGTTCCGAACGCCATTCACCTTGAGAAGTGCGTCATCTGGATTTCAATTCGCAATTCTCGACAGATGTACGACACGCCTCTGGCAGTGACAACGTTGTGGCTGATGCTCTTTCACGCGTGTCAGCCCTTGTTGGTCACGACATCATCGACTTGTCCGTTATGGCCGGCGCACAACATGTGGAGAACGATCTCCACGCTTCCTGCCAACACTCGTCATTGCGTCCCGCGAATCTCCCGCTACCGACAGCACCGGGAACGATTTTGTTCGATGCCTAATAATAATAATAATATAATAATAATAATAATATAGGTATATTTATCAACGCATCTGTGAGAAACACGCTCAGAAAAGCTGGACACCCTCGTCCAGTCGTACCTCCAGCCTTACGACGTCGCGTGTTTGACACACTGCAAAACATTGCCCAACCTGGAATCCGGGCCACGACCAAACTTGTTTCCGATAGGTACGTCTGGCCCGGTATGCAAAAAGGATCCTCGCACGTGGGTACGATCTTGCCTAGCTTGCTGACAAGCTAAGGTATACCACCATATGTCGGCTCCCATGGGCCGATACCCTTCGATTACCTCTCGACTCGCACATCTCCACATTGATATTGTAGGTACTTTGCCACCTTCGAATGGCATGACTTATATCTTGACGATGGTAGACCGCTCCACGCGATGGCCAATGGCCGTCCCTATACCCGACGTCCGCTCGGAGACCGTAACACGCGCATTCGTTGAGCGTTGGGTAGCATCTCACGGTTGCTCGGTCACGGTTACAACCATCCGAGGTCACCAGTTCGAAAACGGTTCTTTTGCGGAAACGTTGACCTAGCTTGGATGTCATCGCACACGGACTACGGCATATCAACCGGCTGCGAACGGCATGGTCGAACGCTTTCATCGACAACTGGAAGTAGCCCCTGCTGCCGTCTACGCAATCCGTTGGACAGAGGCCCTGCCAATGGTTTTACCTGGCATCCGCTCGGCCCTCAAGGCCGACCTTCACGTTTCCAGCGCCAGACTTCCCTATGGCCAACCGCTGCGCCTACCTGGCGATTACTTCTCGTCCGCCACAGACGCACTTCGATACGATGATTCCTAAGCCTAGCAGCTTGCTCCGTACATGCGCCGCCTCCGCGTCACGAACACACGAGAACAAAGCCGCAAAGTGTTTGTTCCCAAAGACCTCCACGACTGCACACACGTGTTTGTTCGCGTGTATGGTTAACGACGCCCGTTCGAGCGACCTTACGAAGGTCCATTCAAGGTACTTCAACGGAGGGACCGCTTCTACGTACTCGAGTGCCAGGGTATTCGGGACACGGTTAGCATCGATCGCTTGAAGCCTGCTTATTTTGAAAGGACGGAGGACGCCTTCAATGCTCCTCCGAAGTCCGCGGCTAGGCATGCAACTGCCTCCGAACAGCCTCTTCCGAACGCTCCGTCATCTGCGGACACAACATCACGGATAACACCAGCACCCATCGTAACACGTTCGGGTCGCAGGGTGCATTGGCCTAAACGTCTGGTAGATGACCAGGATTTGTTAGGTCCTGTTCCATTTCAGCGCTACGAAAAACCAAAAAAATCGCAAAAGATTTTGAAAACCAAAAAAATTCGCACTGTTTTTGAAAACAAAAAAGCGTTTCGACGCATGTCCGCCTATTTACGTTCACCAGGTAAGTTTACCATTTGTACGTGCCCAAACCTACCTATATCGCTTTCCATTTCCGTGTAAGCGCTGACGTCCTGGATCGATGGCATTTTGCAACACGACCCTGCGTTTACCCCTCAGGACCTCGACATACGAACTTTTAAATCCCCTTTTCGTTTCGACACCGTAGGAGAGGACACTCTAACAAAAGCTCTCTAGGAACTGTTGGCACCAGTACTCCTTCACCTGCGGCGTATAGGAATTCCAGAACCAACCGCAAGCGGGTGCAGAATGAACTAGACCAGACCAGGGGTGGCTGGCCACAGTTGGACCTAAAACAGATCGAAGGGTTGCGATCGCAGTACGCTTCTGGAGGAAGGCTGTGTAGCGAACTGGAGATACCGCCGGTCCGTCAGCTGTACGATGTGTGAAATCCTTCCTAAAATCTTAGCTCACACTGTACATAGGACCTCAAGTATCTTTACCTGCCGTCTGCTTGACGCATCCGATCGCGATTGTTTGTTTGTATGCTTGTCGGCCTATGCGCATCAAGGACACCACACACATTCCTCCGGCTTGCTCGCCCGCTCGACAGTCGGATCTTCAGTCTCCCTAGCTATTTCGCGTATCGGTATCGTCTAGCGCTGATCGAGGAAATCTATAATTATCGCATAGTATATTTTCGGTCTCCGCGATTATCTGTAATATTATTTCGCGTCTGGTAATTTTGCGTATACCTGAGGGAACGATAAGTTAGTGCGCGTACGCACTAGAAGAGTGTTGAAGGGATCTCGAACAGACTAAATATTACATCGGCGATTAGGGTCAACCGTTTTGTGACCAAACTCCCTTTTCTGGGAGAGTACATTCTGTGACACGAGTTTCCCATTGTTGGAGGCCTATACTATCGTAAGAGTGACCGAATTCCTGTTTGTATAATCAACAAATTGTGCCTCGGAGCCTATGCACTTCTAAGCATTCAGTAATATGACATCAAGTGCCAAAATTGTAAATGCTTTGGCCGTGGTGTTTTTCACGTATTATATACCGATCCTTATCAACTGTGTGTGACTAATTAATCACCGTTTGTTATTTAAACCCAGCCTTTTAAAAAGTTCAGTACGTCCTTAATCAGTTGTTTGAACACGTAAAAATACCGAGAGATACACCACACATTCAAGCGTGCAACGAACACTGTGCATTCGCTTTTCATCCGTTGCATTATCGCGTGCACATCGATTCCTTAATTAATCGGTATACTGTCGCCGTTGATCAAAATTGCCGATTATATAAACCTCGGCAATGCATTCCTTAACTGATACGCTGTCAGATAGCTATTTTTCTGGATTTACCGGATATCCAGTTTAATATCACGGTGTTTATGGTTACTTATGGTGGTGAAGCATGGAAGATTCATCCACTGTGTTGATCCTAAAATTGTCGTTCTTATTGATCTATATGTATGCGTTCATTACTCAAATTAATCCAAACCACAAATCTCAACAAATCCCTACCATAAACGAAGAAGACCAGGTGTTAAGCTCACTTTTGCCCCCGTCGTGATGATTTCCGGGAACATTTAATGCCTCATCCTGACAAAACGGTATATAGCATTAGCTTGTCACCCACCATCATGCATATTAATAGATTCGACTGCTTAAGCTACATAGTTTGTAAATGAATGTGAACTAAACCTAAATTAACTGAATGGCGAAATCTCTTTGAAATTAGAATTCGTGTCGGCTAACAAGTTTATATTCACGTTTGTCCACATTGTTTGAACAGTGCACGTTGCAACCTGCACATTTTTTAAAAGTGTATTGGAGATAATTAGAGTATCATGTCGCAATCTATATTCACTTCGATATGTGCAGTATCCAATATTTTTCCACTTATAGATTCGGTCCAAAATAATGGATCACGAACATGGTGTTCGTATCGGTTGATACAGCTTGCACTCGGTATTTGCGACATCCTTTACGTTTGTCACGTGACTGCTCGCGTATAGTTATGTCCACCAATGTGGTGAATGTGCACTCCAAGTCCGTTTTAACTCGTACTGAGGCACCCAGCTACACACTGGTTACACGATGAGATGTTATGGTGGTGGACACGCAAAACGTACGGCATGTCTGGCGTGTTTTGTTATTTCAGAATATACATGTTCATAGTATACTACTTACCGCTCGAGGGTAGTCCGCAATCATTAACGATTTGTCTCCTGTGCAATGAAATTTCGGTTCACCATTCTTTTAGACTGACGGAAATTCGTGACGTGCGCACGGACATGCGTGTCATCTGATGGGTTCGTACTTCTAAACTAAGCCTGCCCTTGCATACGAGTACAAGTACACTCATGAGTACAACTGCCCACGTATGCGAGAAGCGGTGAATGATTACTCCCGAATTGTACCATTGGCTTCTCGGAATTCAGGTCTACCAAGATGTATTCGGTGAATATTCCGCCTGTCTGGTCCGACAGCCGTTTCAACGTGATGGTGATGGACTGGCCGGTAAGAGTCGTCAGCGTATCGGTCGAGTGGGCTAGGTGGGGTTAAGGATGATGTACTTAGTATTCGATTCGCTACCTTGTTTATCGTTACTCTACGAACAGAAGTAATGTTGAAGAGTAACCTTAAGTGAATAAAAGATGCTGTGATGATGCTAACAACGAAATACGAAATTTGCAATTGATTAACGTAAAACGGGTATATTGGAGGATGAAACAGTGGTAATAAAACAACACGGATGATGGTGTATGTAGTCGTAGAGACCACTGACATAATTTCACTAAGTGTGAATAACTGATATATCATACGTATTATGTTCTATTAGATTACATTCACCGCACTCTGTACAGCTTGAGTGGGACTTCGGCTTTCTCTAACGATGTTTACGGTTCAGTTGGCGCCTGTTGGAATGTGTGACATCATTCGAATTGTATTGTACATTCAACAGCTCTGCTATTTATACTAAGCAGAAATGATGGAATTGAACATAAACCGAACTGTATCCTAATAACTTATTTGATAAACACGACTACTGTGTAGAATTGAATAGTCAACATTTAAAATCTCTTTGACTGTTCATTAGCGAGGCCGATGAGTTGATGGAATTCGGTTAAATGTTTACCATATGGCTCGCCAACCACTGGGTTGGCTAGGATTAGACTGATCACAGCCCTATGGGATGACTTACTCCGAACATTGAGTCCTGCCGAAGTATCAATCAAGCGTGATAGACGTGCGTCGACCAACACGTCGGAATGTCGAAGGAAGTCGATTCCCATAATAGGGAAAGGTATATCAGCTCCTACGAAAACCCAGCGAAAATCGCGTAGAATTCCAAAGTTTAGGCTCAACCGTCGACGGCCGAAGGTTCTAATGGGCGTACCGCTTGCTGCTCGGAGTGTAGTGCCAGATTCTGATCGTGCATCTGTTACCGAATGCGGGAGGACACTAACCTCTGTTCCTGTATCGATTAGGAAGTGCCTTTAGAGGTCAAATCCCTTAGAAAGAAGAGGCGATTGTTGTTTTGCTGGCCTGTGGCTGTCATCGCTAAAACATGCCGGCCTGCTAGTTTAAACGTGTTACCATGACGGCTACATGGTGATCGACATCGTTTAACGTTATCATCATGCGTCTCGTGGTACCAACAAAGATCGCTAGACTTCAGTTCGGGTGGTGATTGAGCACGCGTCCGAGGAATTTTCGGTGGTGACCTAGTACGCCAAGTGCTGGCACGAAGATCCACCAGCTCACTTTTTAGCTGAGTTATCTCGACGTTCGGTTCCACAGGATTGCGTTCACGATATTCATATGCCTTGCACAGCGCTGCTATTTTGGCGTCCTCTGCGGTTAACGAACTATCCGCGGTACTGTTGGAGGTAACTACTCGCCCTACTAGTGGTGACGGCGTCGTGTTTCAAAGACGTTCAAGTACTGCGTCGGCCGAAGACGCTAGATTACCTAACGGACGTGAGGGTAACACAGACCTTAGCCCTTGTGTATACTCAGGCAGTTGCTGCACCCACAACTCTTGTAAGAGAGACTCGGGCAACTGCGACTCACCTGCTGCCTCTCGCATTTCTCGAAGGAGAACCGGTGGCTTCTTGTCCCCCAACTGTAACCGTTGGAACAGTTGCTCCAGACGCATTTCGTCGGATGGCTGTGCTTCTGTAAGAATTGTTCGCATAGCCGACTCGTAGCGATCAGTAGCTGCGCCTAGTAAGATATCACTAACTAAGTTTAACATATCTCGTGGTATAAGTTTCGATAACTTGTCCACATCGCATGTTATACGCCGGTGGTTAAACTCTACTTCTAATACGGCGAACCACAGCTCTGAATCAAGAGCTCCGAAGGCAGGAATGGCTAAGGTGATCAGCGACACGGAAGACGAACACTCAGACTCAATGTCCACGGCGATCGAGTAGACGAAAACAATATAAAATTTAGATAAATATATACGTATAAACAGTACGCACTAGAAACGCAATATGAGCGGGGAAAAATACCGGAATCGAATGTACACGATAATATACGACTTGCGCGGGCTCACCAATTTGTAAGATCGAGCGAACCGAAGACAACCGGTTGAGAGTAACACAGCGAGTAGACAAAGCATACTGTTGACCTGCGAGGTAAACGCGAGAATAAACGGATACGAATACGAAGCGATAACGGAGCGGAGCGACAAGCGTGCAGGCAGCGGGGTCGTACATTCGAGTGCGCGGGGTAGTTATCGGTATCTCTACTCGTTCAAACAAATGTTTAAAGACATACAAGAGTTAGAAACAAAAAGAGTACAAATGGCGCTCGTAGCTCTAACATAGTTGACAATAACGAATAGGGTCGCTACACCAGTACCACGAATACTTCTTGCATCTTGTCCGAATCCGTCTCACGCACTGCGAAACAAGCTGGATGGACTCAATAAACGTAGGGTCGCGCCATTGTGAGCTGTTCTGGCCTACCTCCTCAGCCCATCCAGATTGTAGGTTTGAGGGCAAATTCTGCATAACTCGTTTCATTGTATTCAAAAACATAAATCACCTTCGTAATCCGTCTTTTCAAGGACAATACTGTAATTTTTCACGTGAAAGGACAATCGTATTGGTCTTTAAGCAATGTCTGAAACAGGTTGAGTCTCCCTGAATAACCCATCTAACCAAGATCTGGCAAAATGATACGACTGTCTTCGAAAGAACTGCGGTGCCTATCTCGCCCTCACGTACTCCAATGTTGGTGGCAAAGTTGTACAGTCCACAAGTGTCTCACGAGCCTTTCGTGATGCTAGTTCCGAAGTTCGTACACCCAAGGTTTCCCCAGCCTTTTATTAACGCGGATCGGAAGTCACAGTGAGAAGACGGTGAATCTGCAAACAAACTTTATTTATT
>JTDE01006876.1:12211-27095 GCA_014338405.1 Paragonimus skrjabini miyazakii | reverse complement strand
AGATGTCCTACGTTTCACCATCCTTCTTGAATAAACTGCATTACTCATATTTACTCTCACATCAGCTACTGTTACCGTTTCCCTTGCTGTTATCCAATCTGAGCTCCGTAAATTTCCAAATGTCAAAATCAGACATTTTCCTTTTATTTATTTCCTTGAGTACCTTATAATTTCTATCATTTCTGGATACGCGAACAGTCATTCTACGGTGGCTCAGTCAGTGACCGTTTGCTTGAATGAAATCAACTCCGTTCCATCGTCCCCCATTACTGAGCGATGCTTAGGTGTCGATTTCCTTGCACGAGTACATACCTGTTCAATTTCTAAGGACATTCCACATTCAAGATGAGAGATTTAGTTTCTTTGTGCGCTTATTCAATTAGTACCGTATTAAATTCAGTTTCTACGAACGCTTTCTTATTAATCGACTCGAAGCTGGATTATCTTCCCTGCCGTTGAATGTTGGGAAGGGTATTTATCAGATTGCCGGACTACGTGCAACTTGGTGTGAATAAGAATCGTCAGCAAACATTTCATTGGCGGGTTTCTGTCTTGCCCAAGTAACGGATCATTTCTCTTTTTTGCGAGCACTTGTGCATAATGAGTTGCAAATCTATTTTTAGTTAGGCACTCCTAACACAAGTTGAATCAACAAACCTGGCCAAGCTGAAATTGACTTGATTGAAACCTGACCAAACTACACGGCTAATTTTTAGCAACAATAGGCAAGCCTTGAATGCACGCGAATAACACGTACTTGTACAGCAGATAAACACAAGAGCTTAGTATATATTTATCAGGTTCTATAGTCTTTTGAAAAGTCGATTTAAGAGATCCTACTTTTAAGTTTCATTCGACAGGGATTGGGGTGCCATTAAGATAGCATAAGTAAGACCTTTTTTAAACGAATCAACGGCTGCATTTAACAATGTCAAGAACGCAACGATTAACGACTTAGATTGCATTGAAACTTATTAGGATGATGTTACTGTTCATGTTCCCGATGAATTCATCCCAGACTATTAACTTTTCTCTCTGCTGAAGCGAATTTTTGAATTCAATGTAGTCAGTAACTTAATGAGGTGTAACTTTCCTTTTTCTTCCGTCCCAGGTCTTGTTTACGCCGTTGATAGCGTTAACGAGTGCACGTCACCCACCGACTTACAGAAACTCCGTTATTTCTTTGACGCCCTTCAATATTATTCATGTTTTATATCGGATTTTGCTAAACATGCTTTTTCTTTGTTCGATATTTTATCCAGTAATAAGTTTTCTTGGTCCACCAACCATAAAAACCGCCCAGAACCTTCAAACCATCGCCGTTTTGAGGTCGTTTTCTTTCAAAAAATATTCAACTCAACATGTTGATGTTGATGATGAGTGATTTCTTGGCGGTATGACAGGTATGTCATGTGTATTTTGTCTATCTATCCCATCTATTTTGTAGCCGACCAAAGGTATTCTCAGACAGAACATGAATCACTTCGATATCTTCCGCTGCCAAAACACCTAACGAACACCTTTGTGGACTGTCAGTAATTGTTGCAACATAACATGAAGCATTACCATCTTTGCATCGTCGCAGCAAGTCGCTAGCAAAGTCAGCGGTTGTCATGGTGCAACGCTGATGCATTGCGCTCAGTTTTTTCAGTTATATGATTATCCATTACTGAGCGAAAACGATCTCCAAAGTTGAGCGGCGTTCCCCACGGTAGTAGCTAAAGCAATATTATTTTGATGAATGTGACCTACAGTAGTGAAGATAGTTCGCATTCACTATACAGTCACGAGTAAAGCTGCTATACTCAAGCCAATAAACTAACTTTGATGTTAGTGGTTTGTAGAGAATTTACATTTACAGGATAATATGAACAGGCATGGTGGTGCTGGTAAGGCAACTCACATGTTAGAGAGAGTGGGATTTTGGGGACGTCGAGGGTGACCTCACTACGTCGGCCCCTCTAGAAAGGTGACTAATATAGGAGGCATTCTGCCCGTAAATTTTAATGCTGGGCAACAGTAGCCGCGCGTGAGCCACCCAACCTGAAAACGCCTTCCGAGGACGTCAGAGGGGGTGTGATCCCCTCAGTGCGCAGGTGAAGAGTGCTACGGCTGTCGACAACGTGAGATGCCGTAGACCGTTTAATAACACCAAAAGGTATTGACGGTATCTGTTCGCAGAAATACGAATTCACATGTGCTGAGTTCTTTAGGAACGTAAGACAAGGATTGTTGAATACGTGTAGCACTGGCTTGTAGTGACCGCATGTAACTGGCAAGTCGGTTGGCGTAGGCTTGAGTGTCGACAACAGCTTTGCTTGACGGTTGAAATAAATCAGCTGGAAGGCTTAAGGGATGACTACAGACGAGTGACACTGGGATCGTACTGGCATCCTTGACACAATTGCGAATACCAAGTAGAACTAGGGGTAATGCTTCCGTCCAATCCGGCCGCTCATGAGTGCGTAATGAGACTCTGAGCTGACGAGGGAAACGCTTTACGAGTCCATTCGCTTGTGGGTGACATGCTGTGGTTTGTGCTGGGTGCACGCCTGAAAGCTGGGTCAGTTGTGAAAATAAGGCTGGTTCGGGTTGCGTGCCAAGATCAGTCGTGATGGTCGATGGACAACCGTAACGTGCGATCTAGTGCTCGACAAAAGCGTGAGCGACAGACATTGTTGATGGGTCTGACAACGGTATGGCTTCTGGCCATCGACTAAACCGGTCGATATACGGGAGTGGGTAAGTGTAGCATCAAAAAAGTGCAAGTAGACCGATGAGGTCCGCATGGACATGATAGAGCGATCGTTGGGAGTTAGAAAAGCTCCAAATTGGCTTCTCGTGTGTCGGATGACCTAGGAACGCTGACATGCGAGTACAGTGGGAAGTCGCAATCAACACGACGTACGCCATTTTGTTTCGGTTATCATACCTGCTCTTTTCCCATTTCTTACAGAGCACACTATCAACTTCGTGCCAGTTGATCAAACACTGGAAGACTCCCGTGAAAGGGACTGATCAGTATGTATTCCTTCATTCTCTAATCTGTATGTTAGGTGTCACGTGTTACATAGACATTCCTACTCGAATTCTGCCTTTCGCCTTCTCGCTTGCCTGTTACATTTGGCGACCCTGCCAAGATGCCGAAACACCCTCTAGTGAAGAAGAGTTACCGTTGCCTCTATGCCGAGGATTTTACAAAAGATATTGCACCTGTTCACAGTCCTGATGACATCGGTTTTCTGCCGAGGATCCATCGCTTTGGTGACTACTAAGACCGTCACCGCACTGAAGATGTTCCACCTGAGCGGAGACTTCTCAAGCTGGGAGTTGGAGGCTCGATTGTACGTGAATACGTTTGAATCCTCCCTTCAGCTAAACACACTGCTGAACTTGCTGGCAGGAGAGGCGCTTATAATTGCGGTAGGAGATGAGATCGTAAAGATTGCAGCAATCGAATAAACATACCAACCTCCTAGAAGCACACTGACACCCGGGGCCTTCGCCCTGGACTACAGGGGGGAGTTTTGCAAACGCCGTCAACGGCACGGCGAGGATATCCAAACTTTCGCACGGCAGCCGAAGCGCCTAGCCCGCCAAGGGTTCCCAACTGATCCCATCTGAAGATGGGTCGAACGGGTTTTGGAACGGTTGGCGAGAGGAGCAACTTCCTGGAAGTTTTGCGAACTGTTCCTGAGGAATCCGCCTACGGCACCGGAGCAGGCTGTTGAAGTCGGGCGACACATTGAAGTGGTCACGAACAGCCTCAGGATGAATTTCGACAATGAACTTGAAGTGAAAGCTGCCGTTCAACCGCTAAGGAGGAACTACCAACGTGACGCATAGAACCGTGGACGAAGTCAGACGAATTGGAACAGAAGCGGCTGTTACTATTGCCAACGGTTTGGTCGATTTGCACGAACTTGCGGGCACAACAGAAAAACCCCAGGTGAGTCATTGCTCACGTGTAATCGACTGACTTCTAATGAGTTCGAGGGTAAGGGCACAAACATGGAACGAGTGATCCATTTGGCAGTTGCCTTATCACAGAACCGGAGGTTGCCAGTAGCTTCGATCACCATAAACGAAAGACGTATCTCTTGCCTCATCATAAACGGGGGCGTCCTGCAGCCTAGTAGAGCCGAACGTTGCAGTTAGTCTAGCAGGGCGCAACTGGTGCTATTCGCATAATAAGTTATTAGCAGTCGATGGAGCATCCTTCACGGTTCGGGGGAAGATGGAGGTTGAAATGAGCATGACCGGAACACACCTCAGCCATGAAGTGATGGTTGTCGACAGGTTACCTTGGGACGTGATTCTAGGAGTGGATGTGTTGGAGAGATTGAACTGCCGCATAGATTTGGTCCAAAGGAAACTGTTCATCAGCCAGCTGACGACGCAGCAACGAGGATCTGTAGTAAAGGCGGTAAGACCACACACAGATAAAATTTTCACCATAACTCTTAATCAAAGCAACGTTCAGGGACAAATATCGAAACTAACAAGTTTTCAGTGGACAAGTTGTCGGAGGGACTGACCAACGGAAGAACGGGTTGACTGATCTGATTAGGGAGTACATGGATTTTCTGCCTGGAGCACGAAAATTCCAGGGCACACATGGGCGTTAAAACATCACATTGATACAGGGAACTGTATGCCGATACGAGCAACTCCGAAACGAATACCGGCTCACTACCAACCGGAACTGCAAGAGATGATTGAACAGATGCCTGAGAATAATAGTATTCAGCCCTCTACTGCACCTTGGGACGCCCCAGTAGTACTGGTAAAAAAGAAGTACGGGATGTTACGTCTTTGTGTTGATTACCGACTTTTGAACAACGTCATAAAGCGAGACTCGTTCCCCTCCCAGGCACGGACGACGTATCAGAGGCGTTTAATGGGTCGTGTTGGTTTAGCACACCCTACCTTGCATCCGGTTACTGGCAGGTTGAAGTTGCCGAGGTGGACGGGAGTAACAAAGCGTCCACTTTGCCTTCGGGCCTATACGAATTTCAGACAATGCCGTTCGGATTAGTGAACGCCCCGGTAACATTTCAATGCCTAATACAACCAATACTTCGTGACCTGGTGCCTCAGAAATGTTTAGTATATTTGGGTGATGTCATCACTCACAGGCCATCGTCCCACGAAACCTCGCAAACCTACGAATCATATTGGATCGTCTGCGTCAGGTTGGTCTTAAGCTAAACCCGGCTAAATGTATATTGATACAGGAGAGGGTTAATTTCTTGGGACATGTCGTATCCAAGGAAGGCATTCAGTCAGATTGCGCCAAGACGGTACAGATGGAACAGTGGCCGATTCCACTGACAGTCACTGAGGTGAGGAGGTCTAGCCTCATACTCCTGGCGATTCGTCCGCAACTTTTCAGTGAGAGTAGAACCACTAAACGCATTGCTGGTGAGAGATTGCGATTTTGTATCGACGGAGGCTCAGCAGCAAAGTTTTGACCAACTGCGTAAGGCATCGTGCGAGTCTTCAATACTAGCATTCCCTGATTTTGCTATGGAAGCTGGCGAGTTCATTTTGAACACTGATGCGAGTGATCACGGTCTCGGAGCAGTGTGGTCCCACGAAGTTGAAACGGGAGAATAACACGCTATCGCGTATGGAAGCAGATCCTTAAATAAACGAAAGAACTATTGCATCACAAGGAAGGAAATGCTAGCATTAGTGTTTCTTTTAAAACAATATTGTGATTACCTGCTGGGTAAGAAGCTCGTGGTACGTACTGACCATCAGTCTTTAACGTGGTTAAGGAATTTCCGTGACCTGGAAGGATAGATTGCCCGTTGGCAGGAGTATCTGCAGGAGTATGCTTTTGAATGCTACCATCGGCCAGGAAAACAGGATGGGAGTGCAGATGCCCCCTCTCGAGGATCAACCTGTGTTCATGGGGATTGTCCTTCCTACACCACAAAACACGTGGCACTGATCAGTCTGCAGAACAGAACAGAAGGATGGGATGAGTTGCAAAAGGATGATCCCGAGCTGACGTTGACTTATGAAGGGATATCAGCGATTGGGAGTAGACCGACGGGCGAAGAGCTTGCAGGCTGCAGTTGGGAGACCCGATGTTCATGGGCCCTTTGGGGAAAGCTGGTGGTGGTAGATGGCATCTTTTACATACAGTATGGGCCCACTTATACTAAACGTATTGTCGTTCCTCAGACAAAAGTGGCTGAGGTGCTAGAGAAACATCACCGAGAATTGGGACACGCGAGACAAAATAAAACGGACTAAGCAGTACGGGCGAGGTTTTGGTGGCCTCATCAGCGGAGAGATGTCGCCAATTATTGTCACAATTGTTCATCGTGTGGTAGGTTTAAGAACGCAATTCCGCACTACAGAGTACCGTTACAACCAGTACAGACTGGATGCCTGAATGAGGTCGTTGGCGTCTACCTAATGGGACCGTTACCGGAAACAGGCCAGGGAAAGAGCTACATCCTCGTAATGGCAGATCACTTCACAAAATGGGCTAAAGTTGTAATCTTGTCGGTGAGTGATGACCTCTTGGTTGCCAAGGCTATTTTTATCAAGTGGATCTACAATTGCGGTTCTCCGGGTCAGTGACATTCAGATAAAGTTTCCAATTTTGAGAGTACCATCATGCATGAATTGTGTAAGCTCATGAAAATAGACAAAACACGAACAACCTCTTATCACCCGGAAGGAAACGGGCTGGTCAAGCACACCAACCGTACGCTGAAGGCTTGATGAAAGCATTTGTAGAGGATGTCTAACAATGGGATGATGCACTCCCACAGTGCTTGGTGGCGTATCGGAGCACTGTTCAGTCTTCCACCAACCAAACGCCACGTTTCATGTGGACTGGTAGAGAGCTTCGACTTCCATCGGATTTGCAAACACCTTATTTCGGGAGACTGCCTCTTCTAACCACAGAGTACGTCATATCCCTGCGAGACACCATTGCCAGAAGTCACGAACTGGCTCGCCGGCACTTAAGTACAGCTGGACGACATCAAAAGGAATACTATGACAAGAAAGCTCATGGAGTTCCTTTGCCAGCTGGAGCAAAAGTCTATCCACATATATACGTCCCATTCCCCGGAGTGCCTGCTAAACTCGCAAATAAAAGGTTCTTTCATTGTCGAACGAGTGCTCATTGATACCTTGTGTTAACTTCGAAGCACAGATAGTTGTCAAAAGCCCATGGTCGTACACTTCAACCGACCGAAACCGGCCGAAAATTCAACGGAAACGGAGGAATCAGAGGAGGTACCAGAGATAGGAGCAGAGGTAGAGATCTCGAACGACGTACCAGGGGCACCGGGACGGTGCCCCATTATCGAGGGTGTAGTAAAACTGGAAATCGAAATCAACACGACGAACGCCATTTTGTTTCGGTTATCATACCTGCTCTTTTTCCATTTCTTACAGAGCACACTGTCAACTTCGTGCCAATTGATCAAACACTGGAAGACTCCCGTGAAAGGGACTGATCAGTATGTATCCCTTCATTCTCTAATCTGTATGTTAGGTGTCACGTGTTACATAGACATTCCCACTCGAATTCTGCCTTTCGCCTTCTTGCTCACCTGTTACACAAGGCAGCAACGGGCACAATGCCGCACATCCCGATTCATGTTGGGCCAGACGAATCAATCAGCAATCAGTCTTAGTGATGCGTGTATCCTCGGATGTGACAGGTGATGCAGCACTATGAAAACTGCTCTTCGTAGCGAATGTGGCACGGTTGACCTGGATGTATCCCAGCGCATTTTCACATTCAATGTTACTAGCCAAAGATGTCAATGGCCTTGTGACAATGCGTAAGTTCGTGCATCTTATATCACCCATTAACGTGCAATCGCATTGTTTATGCGCAGCTATGTTGCGATGTGAGGTCAGGTCAGTAGCCGTAGGCAAGCTGTGCATTCGCGATAGAGCACCCGCGGCGAGGTTTCCGGCTCCGGGGACACGGCATGTGTCTGTAGAAAACTGGGCTATGTAGTCCAGCTGTCAAGCTTCTCGAGTGCATTGCAAAATTTGCGCACAGCACAACACACAACAGCTTTCATGACCAAAAAAGCTGTATCGCGTTCCGGTATCACTGAAGCTTTAAGAGAAGAATGCAATCGGTTGCGAAGTCTCCCGAATTGCTTGCTGGAACACTGCACCTATGGCTGTGTCAGATGCATCCACGGCGATGCTGACTAGTGAATCCGGTTGTCGGAAGTGCAACAGGACTGCAAAGGTGAGCACCTTGTTTACGGTGGCGAAAGCCGTGGTGGCATCGGGGGTTAGGTGCAAAGTATGTTTATTGACCTGAGGCAAATCAGCCAGAGGCTGCATAAGCTTGGCACAGTTGGGAATAAATCGACAACAGTAATTTGCAGGTTCATTGAAGCGGCGGAGCTGGGGATTTGTGTCTGGAAGTGGGCACGATCGAATAGCATCGACTTTGGAATGGAGTTGTCTAATCCCATCTGCCGAGATGCCCTAGCCTGAAGAATTCAACGAGGCTTGAACGTGTTCAGAATTAGCTCCATTGACAGCATGATCATGTGACGCTAGACGTTGAAACCACGTCCACGGGTGGATGTTATACTCTCCCAGGGAAGATCTAGCCACGAGGATGTCATCAATATATACACTAACAAAGTCTAACCCACGGGCGACTTCGGTAATCAGACGTTGGAACGTCTGAGCGGCGTTATGATGGCCGAAAGACGCGCAAAATTCGAAAAGACCAAATTGAGCAGTGATAGCTGTTTTAGGTATATCATCCTGTACTACCGGTATCTGGTAGCAGGCACGGTCAAGGTCGACTTTGCCAAAGATTGTTCTGCCTGCAAGACTAGCCGTTAGATAGTGGACGTGTAGTACAGGGTACCTATCTGTTCAATCCACGGTAGTCTCGGCAGGGGCGCCAATCAACTTCCGTCTTCTTTGACACAATGTGCAGAGGAGATGCCCATGGGCTATCGGAGGGGCTGATTATACGCTTGTCCAGCACGTGTTGAAATTCGTCACGAGCGATGCGCAGTTTTGTGCGGTGTCAGTCTTTGTGGTCGCTGAAAACCTATAGACCTGTTATTTTGATGTGATGTACCACGTCCGTAACGATGGCGGGTAGCTCGTTCGATGGACGAGTAAGTTCCGTGAATTTACAAAGTACTGCTCGGTATGTATCATCACTTCTTGGCCCAGTAAGCAGCGAGCTGAAAACGGACGTCGAGAAAATGGTGCCTATGATAGATATACTCTTTAGAGTATCTAGGGGTTTGTGATGACCTGCGCTGACAACTTACCCAAAATGCCTTAACAAGTCCATGCCTAAGATGGCATCTGGTACATCCGTTATAGTGAACACCCAACAAGAAGTATGGCGCAGACCCACACCCAGCGTGAGGGAGCGTATGCCAAAAGTGCGCACTGGGCTTGCATTGGCAGCCTGGAGCTTGAAGGATGTTGAACGAGGCGTATCCTCCTTTCTGGGTGGTAGGACAGTGACATGAATACCGGTGTCCACTAGAAAATGTGACCTGGAAATTCTATCAGGTATAAAATTAGGCGACCATGAGTGGGGCTATCAGCAACAATTGTCGTCATTACTTGTTGGCACTCGCGTTTTCCGAGGGGATTGAGAAACTGCACGGTTTAATGCATCTCCGTGCCTTGGTCCCGAATCTGTAATGATAACAGCAGTATCCCGTTCATTAACTCAACCTGGAGGGGCTACGTCCTCTAGAAGCATGTCGAGATCGAGAAGCATCAAGAACTTGGTTTTCTAGACAAAGTTCCTTTATTTGTACTGCTGAATTGGCGGTTATGTCTCCTGTATATGACTGCATCTGGTGCATTTTGCAGGGAAGGCGCTGGACGACTGAATCGGCGGATCTTGCCAAATCATCCAAAGAGCTCGTCGAAACAAGTGAAGAAATAATTGCCTGCAAAAAGTCGGACAATCTCTGCATCCAAAGGTAACGCATGAGTTTGTCAACAATCATGTGATTTCGTCCCACCTGTCTTATCTGTCGAAGCAACTGAGACAGAATAAGGTCGCCTAGATGCAAATCGCTAGGAACCAGCTTAAGTCGTTTTTCTTCTGATACGACGAAACGTCCTAAGAATGCGCTCTTCAGTGCGTCGTAAGGGGGGCACTCGGGTGGTTCATTCACTAAATTCCAGACCCGGGACGCGGCCGACATCGGCATCGCGGTAACCAAGTGTGTGAACTTGGGAGTCATGTTAGTGATGCCCGCCAACTGGAACTGCAACTCAAGCTGCGCTTGCCAGTACTCTGGGTCATCCGGAACGTAAGCAGGGAGACGGAAATTCAAAGCGTTTACTCACGCATCAACTTCGGCGATCTCCAACTTGGGGACTGAGATATCTGACTGCATCATATAAATATATACGCAGGATTCTGAATCAATATCATTGCTTAGAGACCAGTGGAACTAGAGCGCGAAATGTACAGTTATGTATAAATGTATACTAACACAAATATGGGAGGGGTAAAAGGACCTGGCGTACAGATAGGTTGCCATAAACAACAGAAAACAATAAAAATAATTTATAGAACGGGCTTGCCAATGACGTGATTCTAGTTCCTAGGTTCGTACGCCCAAACGTTCCCCGGCTTCATGTTGAAGCTAATCGGAAGTCGTAGTGAGTGGACGATGAATCTGCTAACAAACTATATTTGTTGATTTACTCATCGTTCACAAACAGACTTCAACGCAACAGTTAAAGGTGCTAGGGAGTTTGGCGTGCGAGAACCCTAAGCACAATCGCACGGCAGCCACCAGAGAGGACGAATGTGAATGGAAAGTGCAGTCGACCGTCAAAATTCGAACAAGCGTCAGGCTGGCTGAGCAGCGTTCTCAACGGTAGTAGCTAAAACAATATTATTTTGATGAATGTGGCCTACAGTAGTGAAGATAGCTCGCATTCACTATACAGCCACGAATAAAGCTGCGATACTCACGCCAATAAACTAACTTTGATGTTAGTGGTTTGCGGAGAAGTTACATTCACGGGATAATGTGAACAGGCATGATGGTACTGGTAAGGCAACTCACATGTTAGAGAGAGTGGGATTTTGGGGACGTCGAAAGTAATCTGACAACAGTGGCGCGTAGGTCGCGACTACCGGGCAGTGAACAATGCAACCATTCCCGATAGGCAACCAATTTTTCACAATCAACATTGGCGGCAAATCTTTCGGAAAAGCATATGTTCAGAAATATCTGCCTGATACGTGTTTGTAACTGAATTCCTGTAGCCGACAAACACTCTTAGAAGACAACAGTCGTAACACCGTTCCGATTCATTAAATTTTTACGCGTGCCGTTCGGTTTTAACAACAGTGCTCAGCTTTTCCAATACTCTATTGATAACGGTTTTCGTGGACTGGACGATGTTTACTCGTACATGGTAGCCGGCTCATCACAGAAAGGACATTGTGCACACTTACTTCCAACGTCCACCTGTTTTTCGTGCCATGCGGTGACTGTACATTTGGTTAAATGCTCGGGCGGGATGCTTCGCTTAACTTCCCTACGTTGTAGTATATCCACGACTGGAATTGAGCATCTCTGCAAGGTACTAACAATCATGGATTGTTCCGAACTCACAAAGTTTAAACAACTTAACTGTTTCGATGGTTTAGTAAATTTTTGCCGCTATTTCATTCCTAATTTAGCCCATCTAATGCAACTGCTCACCAGCGTGCTGGGAGGTAAAGTACGCTCATTTTAATTAACAACTGCAGCGCAGAGCCACTAACTTAAAAACAGCTGTCACCAATATAGTATGGCCTGTCACATCATCATCCCCCGCTCTTTTAACACTGATCGTGGATGCATTAGACGTGGATGAGGCAAACGTTCTGCAGCAGCAACTCGGTGACGAGTGATGTCAACTAGTCCATTTCTCTAGATGCTTACCACCAATTGAGTCGCGTAACTGTGTTTTCGGAAGGGAACAGTAAGCGGTTTATTCTGATGTATCCACCATTTTCGACATCCTTGAAAACAGGGATCTTGTCGTCTCTACAGACCATAAGCCACTAACATATGCCCAGCGCAAGACGCCTGACAGGTACTCATCCAGAGAGATCCAACACCTGGATTATATTGCTCAGTTCATGACCAATGTCCGCCACATTTCAGACACTGCGAGCCTGGCAGCCGATGGTTTCTCGTGCATTAATGCTACAACGAGCACATCAGACTGCTCAGTTGATCTGACAGCGATCGCGATGGTACAGGACAACGATCCGTAGATGGAACAGTTCCGCGGATCCAGTTTCCATAGGCCCAAACGTGTCCCCATGAATTCATCTGGAGGGATGATGATTTGTTGTACGTATTAAAGCAACCCGTGCCCGGTTATTCCGCTGGCCTTTCGCCGCCGAGTTTTTGATACGTTGTACAACGTGTTTGACCCAGGCATACGCACAACAGTCAAGAGGGTCACCAATTATTTTGTCCGACGAAATATCAAACGCGACACCTATACATAGGCCAAATCGTGCGTGCGCTGGCAACGGTCGTCACACGCGTGCCCAATTGGGGGCGTTTCTATCATGCGCACGTTTACTTCATCGGACCCCTGTCGAACTCTAATTGGTGTATGTATATTTTAACGTGTGTAGACAACTTCACACGTTGGCCAGACACTATACCAATTCCAAATTGCCCGTCGGAAACCTACGCACAAGCATCTTGGGAATGTTGGGTTGCTCAGTTTGGCTGACCCGCTGTAGTGATTATCGACCGCGGGTCAGGCTTTGATTTGACGTTCGCGTCACTTCTCTACATGCTATGGTGTAGTCAAATTCGAACAACAGCTTACTATCCGGTAGCCAACCGGTTAGTTAAACCTTTTCGTGGGCGGTTGATAAGTGCTATGTCTTCTAGCATCAACTCTTCGTTGTAAGTGGTTCTTTGAATAGTCTTGTTAGTATCCGGAACACGATGGAGGCCGACCTGCATACCAACCCCGCTCAGTTTTATTACTATTTGCCCTTTCTCATGTCGGCATTGCTTGTCGACACTATATTACTTGTTTATTTATTTCGCTATTCTTAACCGGTCGTCTTCGGTTCGGTTAGTCGTGCACTAGCGATATAACGATTGTTAAAGTGCCCTAGTAACAAACTGAATCGGTCGACCGTCTTATGAGTGGCTCATGAGTATCCCACGCTAATCACTCAACTTTTTATTTATTACACCAATTACGACATTACTGTCTGCTGTTTGCTTAATGAAAATTCGAATAATTTTCACTTGCCGGTCTGCCTGTTAGAAAATTTTTCTTTAATACCGCTAGGTTGCAGTAAAACATGACGCGGTGATTTGCATTTGAACGGCCATTTTTACCTTGACTGGGCACGCAAGATGGCTTATCGTGGTGCAAAAAGTCCCGTGGTTGCTCTTGTACGCATATCCACCGTCTATTCAAGCTAGCGCATGAGAAATGTTGCTGGCATAGTTTCACACACGAAGTAGCTGTTACCAGTAGCGGTAATCTTTCAGTGGATGAAGTTCTATCGTATAGTACTGGTAAGTTCGTACTTGGAAGGCTCATTGATTCGTCCCGGCAGACCACGCTGCCGACATAATCCCGCATATGGTTGAAGTGGTCCATGAAGATTCCCAAACCAGTTCAATCATGCCATCCATATCCAGGAGCTGCATTGTTAACTCTGCGGAGCGTGCTACGTAGGAAGATAACAATAGTGACAAAGATATGAGTGAAGAAAAGGCATATTGCTATAAACTAAAGCTATCACTCAGATCACTTACTAACAACCGTCAGCACATTGAAAAAGATGGCAACAATGATTGCGTTGGAGATGGCTTTGATGCAAACTTATCGCTGAGAGCAACCAGCATAATGTCTCGCAGGTTCAAACAGTTGCTGCCTGAATTATCCATGGATGCCCGAACATTGCTGGGAACACCACAAATGTGCGGGAAAAGATTCATAGAAGGAGGTGAATATGACCATTTCGGGGTAAAAGAGTGTATTGAACAGGCTGTCCGTGGACGATGGGATGAGCACTGAAAGTGCGTTCATATGCAGCTGCATACTGATGGAGTAACCTTGTTCAAGAGCTCTCGTCAACAGCTGTGGCCAAACTTAGCAGGACTGACTGTGCCTAAAACGCCAGTGTTTGTCACTGGAATGTTTTGAGGAGAAAGCAAACCTGGGAATGTACACGGATACTTTGCGGATGTCGTCGTTAATCTGAAAGATGTATTGAGGAAAGGGATTACGCTGTCCAGTTACAATATCCACGTAGATGTCACCCTAGATTGTATTATTATTGATGTGGCAGCCAGGACAATTTCCCCCCTTAAGTTAAGAATTACATTGGATATTACGCTTGTGAGAGATGCACCGCTCGTGATGTGTACTAGGTCAGAAAAATGGTATACCCGACTTTGGAGTACAAGCTGAGAAATGATGGAGATTTTAGGACCAGAAGACGGTCAGAACATCACGTAGGTGATTCACCTTTTGAATCGTTGAACATAGACATGATTACATGTTTCCCTCTGAATTACTTGCACGTGGTTTGTTTCGGATTCACAAAGAGAATCATCGCACTTTGGAGGTCAGGACCGTTACAAGTAAATATTTGCTGTAATATTTCAGAAATTCAATCACAAGAACAACACACTATGTCCAGCGTTTGTTAATCGAAACACAGCAGGTCTGACTCGCAAAAGAAGAAAAGAAGTCACAAGTCAACAGTAAACATATATTGAACACAATACAGACACCGAGGGAAGCAGCCCACAACGCGTCCTTGTCCATATATATATATATATGGGGTCCCACGGTCCAGAATAGTCCACCAATCAAAAGTGGTCTC
>JTDE01006875.1:0-28803 GCA_014338405.1 Paragonimus skrjabini miyazakii | reverse complement strand
CTTAGCATCCAAGGCACCCAGGCGTACGCAGAAGCCATCAGTCCCCTTATCCTTCAGCCTAAAACCCCTCAACCTTACGCATGTTTATTCTCGCATTTCCCACAGCTCGTTCGATCCACGAACGAGCCACCCTCAGTCATTTCTGCCTGCAAACACCATATTAGGACCGAAGGTCCACGAATGTTATGTAGGATAAGACGTTTGGCCCCAGGCAAATTTAAAATAGCTAGGGCGGAGTTTAACACATGCTCGAACTAGGAATAATCTGCCATTCAAGAGTCCATAGGCCTCCCCAAGAAATCTGGTGACTGGCGCGCTTGTGGCGATTGTTGTGGACTCAATAAGGTTATAATCCCCGATAGATATCCGATCCATCATATCCAAGATCTGACGGCTTGCCCTTCAGGGAAACTCTAATTATTAAGATTGATCTGGTTCGCGCCTATCGCCAGATTCCAGTAGAGGAGGTGGATATCCCCGAAATGGCCGTTATCACGCTGTTTGGCCTATTCGAATTCCTTCGAATGCCATTTAGCTTTACGAACACAGCACAGATTTTCCAGCGTTTCACCCACGAAGTATGCAGAGGCCTGGATTTCCTCTACCCCTACTTAGATGACATATTATTGGCCAGTTCTTCCGAAGGAGAATATATACAACATCTGTGTTCCTTATTCTCCAGGTTAATCCAACACAGAATAACTGTTAATATGGCTAAGTGCGAACTTCGAAAGGGAAATATAGAATTCTTAGGCTACAGTAGTTCCGCTTCAGGCATCCGACTTTTGCCAACGAAGGTAAGTGCTGTCAAGGTTATTCTTGAGCCAACTTCCTTAAAAAAACTCCCACGTTTCACCGGCTTAGTAAATGACTATGGTCGGTTTATCCCCCTTATGCGCGACTCCTGTAACCCCTCACGGGTTTGCTCCGAGGTGGTGCATGTAAATTCAATTTTACGGACGCAGCGCGCATGGCTTTCGTCAAGCTTAAGAAAGCTATATCCAATGTCGTCCTTCTAACCCACCCAGACACTCAGGCCACACTTCCTCTGTTTACTGATGCCTCAGGTGTAGCTGTTGTTGTCGTATTACAACAACTTGCCAACAGTCAATCGCAACCCCTATGTTTCTTCTCCAAACGCTTGTTACCTGCCGAATCTCGGTATAGCACGTCTGGAAGAGAATTACTTTCTGTTGATCTAGGTATCATTCATTTCCGCCATGCACTGAAAGGTCGTCCGTTCACTGTGTTCACTGACCACAAGCCTTTGGTTTTCACACTTGCTTCCTCATCATACAGGCACCCTTTGAGGGAGATCAGGCACCCGGATTATGGTTCGCAGTTTACTTGCGACATCCGGCATTTTTCAGGTGAATTCAACCATGTCGCTGACACATTTTTACGCGTCCGCGTCACCCTAGTCACGTCTACTTCCGTTGATCTTAATGACCTAACTGCGGCCCGAGCGCAAGAGCCTGATTTCCAAACACCTTTATAACGCTACTCCTTGAGGATGCGCACCATTCCGCTGCCCAGCGCAGACGGAACCATACTTTTCGACATGACTAAAGGCATTCCGAGACCTGCAGTACCACTAGCTTGCCGGCGTGCTATCTTCAATCAGCTTCACAATCCCTCCCATCCTGGTATTCGTGCCACCGTTAAGTTTGTAACGGATCGGTTTGTCTGACCTAATGTTAACTCAAACGTTCGTAGTTGGGCACACGCTTGCCTACAGTGCCAACGTTCCCAGGTTTATAAATATAGACGAAGCCCAATCTCTTCAGTCGGTCTTCCAGATGCCAGGTCATCACACGTCCATTTAGATTTAGTTAGGCCCTTGTCGCTTTCATGTGGCTGCGTTTACATCTTAACATGTGTTGACCGATTTTCAAGATGATGCGATGCCACCTCACTGAGGAATTGCTCCTCGAAGACTGTCGTGGACGCCTTTTTGGAACGTCTGGTGGCCAACTACGGATGCCCCACAACAATTACGACGGACCGCGGTTCGCATTTCGAATGCTCAACATTCCTAGCTATTTACTAACTGAAAGCGTACTTGTTCACATAAAATGAAGGTGACTGAATGTCGTATTCCTAGATCTCGAATGGAAGTGACGGTGTCAATATTATGATCATCTAGTGAGGCAGAACCATTGGGTGTGTTCCTTAACCGCGTGTTCCTCAAGCACTGTAACACAATGACGGGGTCTGTCCGAAATGCGGTGCTGTCTATCGTTAGTTTGGGTTCATTCATTATAAACCTCATAAGTTTGGCGGCCAGCACCGGGATTGTGAGTTCCTACCTAGAGAAAGACAAAGACTTTAAGGGTGCAACCCGAGATTTTCCCATCGAGAAGCAGCAAAAGAGACTGCCTTCTCCTAGAATGTCTCAGAAGTAGCCGACAGCTTCATAACCCGTCTCGGAGACGTCAGAATACACGTGTCACTCTGAACACGTTAACGTATTCCCATGGAGTTCGACAAAACGTGATACGACGACTCAGACTGTCATCCCCACGCTGCGTGACCACCTTTCCCGCTCACATTGGTGCTTTTCGTTTAATGGTGTATCCCATCCGATTTCCGCATCACATGAGCACTGAAGTAATTTCTGACCGTAGAGAACAAGTGGAGCCATTAATCCCTTCAGATATTACATCGACGCGATACAAGTAAACCGGCCCTTAGAGTGAATGGTTTCTTCTGTAAAGCCAGGCAAAACCTGAAACAGTCCTCCGATATGCGCCATCGGACCCCAAGAACCTTCTGGTAACTGTGATTACCTAGGTCCAGTGTTGCTGACACGGATGTCCTTTCGTTTGGTGGTATATCTACTAGCGCCCCGTGTAAGTTAGACGCCTAATTCACCGGTTTATATCTACCTAAGAGGAGCACTTCGAGTGACTCAGGAGCTACACCTCTGGAATCCTCAAGTGTATGCAGTGATACCAAGCAGTCGTCACCGTAAAAATTATCGTCTACAGTTTGACTGACCGGCTTGCCGAATCGATGCCCATTATCGATTGTAGTCTTCCTCAGCGCATATGACGCGCAGAAGGGCGAAGGAGTAGCCTCGATGGGATGGACCATAATCTTATGCCTGTCAGGCGAACCAGACATCGACTCATCGCCCCATCAAAGAAAGCTTAACGCCCTCCTGTCTCTTCTGGGAACCTTCAACTGCGAAGACAAGGCTATTAAAACCCTTCGGAATCATAACGATACACCTACTGGCTCTTTATCAGAACTGGCCTTGTAGCTAGACTTTGTTAAACGGGATGTCCTTGTATTTCGTCACGCACTCAAATATTCGCACTTCTCCAGGTTAATTCTGATTCGACACCGAGTGGTGGGGTAGGTACCACCGGCTAGGGGTATTATCTTTACTGGCGTCAACTCTCGATATACAACCTTTGGTCACATGTGACTTAATAATCTCGTTATATTTACATGCTGATCCGATGTCGTGGGAAGGTCTGTTAGCTAGTTACTTCAGATGTTTTTGGACCATCCCTCAGTTGTCACGACGGCGTGCTTTGTCGGATCGCTCCTCAAACCAATTTCATGTCGAAAATCTTTGAGCACCGGAGTGGATTCTACAATACGCTTAGCTCGTTGATCATCACAGGAGTTAGCTACTACATCAGTTAACCCGCATTCGACAACCTCCATGTCGAACGTGCGCTAAACCAATCGTCCTAGCTCAACACCCTTTAGACAGTGAACTTCGGCCTTGTTTGTTGAGAGTGACACGGGGTCTCGCAAAATCCAACCCGAGATGGTTTTCGCAGCGTATAGCCCCCGCCTGCTTCCACCCGCTAGTCCACTACCACATGTGCCTCCGGCAGGTCGCAGCCTGTTAGGGAGTCGATTTGGTTTCCCCCCAACTAGATGATAGACAGACCGGCCGAGTAGGGTCAAGTCTGAACGTCCTTCTCAGAAATGGTTTCCGCCCATTCAACCGGAAGACCTTCGACAGGAAGGCTTTGTCGAGCCTGATCCTAATTCCAACCTCTGAAGACTCAACTTCCAAACTCAGCTCATGACATTTGATAGGATCCGCCTCATTCAGTGTACTGATGCTTAGCGTTCCCCCTCACGCTGACAGCCCTGATCACTCAGCTATAGATTCATCTATGAGTGTTGTATCTGAGCCGTTATCTAGAAGGGCACGCGTTTCAACCGTCCCGACTGCTCCAGTTAACCTGACAGACACGAAGCCAGGACGAACATCTTTGTCATGCAAAGAGTTGTTCGCACAGCTTGATTCATTCACGTCGAGATCGGACTCCAGATGCGGCGAGACCGCATCAGGGTGTAATGTCGCACTCGACATGAAAGCCGTGAATACTGTACGCAAACTCTACAATACTTGTTTGTGTGGTTTGACAGTAGACAAACAAAGCATCGTTTTCACTTTCACCGAACCGCACATCGTCTCTCTAATGATATACTTTCAAATCGCCGACACTTCAGAAAATTGTGATCAACCCCATATACTTCACATTGGTGCGGCCTACTTACTGTTCCGACGACGATTGATACCCGGGGTAAAAGTTGAGAAACCTCGAGGAAGCACGCGGTCTCGTTTCCGCTGATACAACCTTAGACTGGTCGGGCGATGGGTTGACTACAAATTCCACTAGAAACCGAACCCCCCCATAAACTCAGGCAGGTCGTTAAAAGAAGGCTCCCGACCAATGTTTGTGACAGAGTCAGCTACCCATGCCCACTTCTCTTGCATGGGTCGAGGAAGTCTATGCACCACACGAGCCTCAGGCTGTTAAGCACGTCCTCGGTGACAACCTGTGTAATTTCATGGGGCCTTCCAACTCGAGGTCAAAATGTGGATATACACCTAGAAAACTTGAAATGAAAGGAATTAAATGATATGGACACAAGTTTAGAGGCGAGCGATTCGCATACTTTAAAATGTTGAACCACTGTGGGGTCTACGAGACTGTAGCGGTGACCAGCGTTATGGTTGGTTAGGTATTTCATGGGTCCCGGAAGATGTCGAACATCTTCAGTTAGAACTCAGGGATAAACGACCGGCAAACGATAAAACTGATGGGCCTCGCGTGCACTGACGAGACTCACGATAAGTGTAAACGAGGTTAAAAGTGATCACAGACGTAAAGCTGAAAAAGTGAGTCTCCATACAGTAGTGGAAACATTGTTAACATGAAGATACCACGTCAGGTTGCGGTTCATCGTAGTGTGGTTTTCTCATGAAAACGTTTTTGCTCGGTATTGTTTGGTAAGTTCGGTCCCTCATCTATACCTGATTGTTTTAATAAGCTAACTTCCCGTTGCTTATTGGCCAGTTACGAACCGGTTTTTGACTGCTTCATCTAGAACGCTTTTTTCACTAGATAATTTGAGCACCCGGTCAGTTTACATTTAAGATAAAAGACCATTTTTATTGTGATGTTAGTAAATAGTATCTAGCCGATTCCAGTCATTTTTATTACATACTCAGACGTTTTATTGGACCTGGGTGACAGTCCTGTGAACTCCACTGTCTGTATCAGCGTTACTATAGTTGTCGATTACGCGCAACCGAAGGAATTACTCTGAGTCGCTAGGAGCGATTTGACATACGTTCTCCCATTCGACGGGGTTCCTAAAAGTGACGAGATTATAAGATAACGACACGTACAAAAAGTGTCTGCTACGGAGAGCATACTGCGAAACAGGAGATCAGATAAAAAACAAATTGGTCACAGTGTACAGGAAGTTCAGGGTGAAAAAACAAGCCAAAACGTAAGGTGGGAAGCGTTTTCCCGGCGTATAAAAGTTTTCGGAGGGAAATTGTAATTGCTTCGAATTTCTGACCGACCGATGAGTTAAATGCAGACGCCGAGTTTTATTGTAAGGATTGGAAGAATGCTTAACACCCACATGCTGTGCATTACCTAGTTCGCCCAGTTGCTGGCAGAAAAACTTGTGCATTATTCACAAATGTCCGAACAAGATCGATGGCTATTCAAGTAAGGGTGTTGTATAATAGGCAGTTTAGTTGTTAGCAGTGTACTACTCACAAGTAGTATGATACTCACAGGCGACATTTCGAAACAAAAGGGCGAGCTCTCAATGTCAGGAAGATGACGGAGCAGAAGTGACTATCGGAATAGTGTGTACGCGCTGTGGGAGAAGTTCCACCAAGGCGAATGACAACGTACTGTCTCCCAATGTATGTGGATGTGGGTCTGCCGTGCAAATGAGTGTACGCGTTTGTGGTTCCATTTTTAACGTGACCTGTACGGGAGTTCGTGCAATCAAAGGAATTCGCAGGCCACGTGTCTTTCACGGTTACAACAAGAGAAACAGTGTCTCTCCGACCAAGTGTGTTGTGGCCTAATCAATCAAGTGACCAAAATCTGGCAACACCGAAGAGGAGTCGTGACAGTAATGAATAAGTACAGAAGACATGCTTACGAATAAATCGGAGTATTTATCGATAAAATTGGAACAACGCACTGTCAAGTTGATGGCTGTAAAATTGAATAAGCTACCATACAAGAAAAGAACATTGTCAGAGTATAGGTTCAGACGACGTCGAATAAATAATTCCAGACAAGCAAAAAATAACACGTTTGCAGCCGCAATGCTGAGAGCAGCCATACGATCGCTGGTCACTACACCACTAGGTCATTAAGGAGTCAGATACGTCTGAATAAAGTTTAAATCAACTAACATATATGAGAATATCTTAAAGAAAACGATCACACAGATAACATACTTTCATTATCGCGTACAAGATTACCGACCACACCGGTAGAAGCTCCCTGACTAGTTTGTTCGTGATGCTTCAGCACACTGATGTGAGAAACCGTAGGTTCACACTCAAGAAGACAAAATTACGATTGGCTGTTCGACTCAACTCTTTTGCTAAGCGGGTAGTCAAGCTGTGATTTTAATTCCAAAGTTTCCATGGACTTATGGTAACGCGGATCGGAAGTCGCAGTGAGAAGACGGTGAATCCACACACCAACTCTATTTATTGATTCACCCACCGTTCACATGCAGACTTCAGCGCTAAGGCGCTAAGGGGTTGAACGTGAGAGAACCTTAAGAACAGCCGCACGACCGCCGCCAAAGAGGACGCATGTCGACGGAAATTCCAGTCGACCTTCAGAATTCAAACAGACGTACGACTGGTTGGGCGGCGTTCCCAACGGCGGAAGCTAAAACATTGTTATCCTAGTGAATGTAGCCTACAGTAGTAGAGGTGACGCCGATTCATTATACAGCTACGAGTAAAACGGCGCTACCTACTCCAACACACTAACCTTGATTTTAGTGGTTTGTAGTAAATTTACCTTCACAAGGTAATGTGAACCGGCGCGATGGTACTAGTAAGGCAACTCTCACGTCGCACGGAGTTTAGGATTTTTTGGACGTCGAAGGTGATCTCAGTACATCAGCATCTTAGAAGGATGACCAATAAAGGAGGTCTTCTACCTATAAATTTTAATCCTGGATAACAGCTGCTTTCTTGCTGGCCAGCCGCGCGCAACTCACCCAACCTGGAAGCGCCTCCTGAGGACGTGACGTGGAGTGTGAAATCCTCACTGCGTAGGCACAGAGTGGTACGGCGTTCAAAGTTACTCTCCTTAGGCCCAGCAACTGGTACTGTGTAACGCGTTAGACCGAGAAATAAAGTGTTGATTTTGTTAAGGTTTGTTGCATTATTTTGAGATTGCTGTGCCTTGTTTGACCTGTGTTGAAGGGTGGCCCTATCTTTCTTCATTTTTCTAAGAATAAACAGTACCAACCACTTTTATTCTTACACTAACTACTATAACCGTTTCTTTTACTCTTATTCAGTCTGACCCCTGTACATTTATAAATGTCAAAATAAGACATTTTCCTTCCATGTTCTTTCTTGAGTAGCTTATAATTCTTACCATTTCTCAATGCGTGAACGGTCACTTTGCTTCAACCCGACCAATTACCATTTGTTTCAGTGAACTCAATTCCGCTTTATCGTCCGCCATTACTGAGCGGTGCCTGGTTGTCAGAGTTGTTGTACCGACACATTCTCTGTTTGATTTGCGAGGATATTTCACATTCGAGGTATGATATTTAATTTTCATGTACATTGATTCACTTAGTACCGTATTAAATCCAGTTTTCACGAGCGTCTTCTCATTAACCGTTTCGAAGATTATCTTCTCTGCCGTTGGATATTGAGAAAGGCATTTTTGGATTAACCGATTACGCGTAACTCGTTGTGAACCTTGAATCGTTAGCGAACGATTCAATATAAGGAGGGGTGAAGTACCTGAACGTTAGAGAAAAAAGCAGATGTCCAACGTAACGCGTGTCCTGCAGCTCCTGACATTTATGTGCAGGTATCCTCTGTGCAAAACGAGTCAGGGAATTGTTCCTACAAAAACATGTTAGTTGCTGTTCGGCGAAAGTATGAAATACAAGTAATGAATTACCAACTGTTTAAAAAATGCGAAATAGAAAAAAGTAAATTACTCGAGGTAGCTCGCGGGGGAATGGATGCGCCTCCCTGAACGGGCTGTAGGTTTAGGAGGAAGATCGTCGGGAATAGATGCGGGAGACAACGCCGGAGCTAAGTCGGACGTTGAAGTAGATAGCGACAGCTTGGATGATGCTTGTGTTGGTAAACTGAGGGATTGGTCGGTGAAAGCCGGTTTAATGCGGTCAATCGAGACCGTGAGGTGTTGGTCGAAACTGTCGATGAGGCGAGTTTTTGAGGACAGTTTAATGACACGAAAAGTCCTTTTTACGGTTGCTGCATGCGGTTTCTTGACAGGGTCTGTTTGCAAAAATACGAACTCACAAATTCTGGGTTCTTTAGGAACGTAAAACGATGACTGTTGAATACGTGTAGCGCTCTTTTGTAGCGACCGCATGTAATTGGCTAGTATGTTTGCGTAGTGCAGAATGTCGACGACATTTTTGCTTGACGGCTGAGAGAAACCAGCTGGAAGGCCTAAAGGACGACCTTAGGCAAGTGACGCTGGAGTCCTACTGTGACCTTTGATGCAACTGCGCATACCAAGTAGAACTGACGGTAAAGCTACTGCCCAGTCTATCCGCTCATGAGCGCGTAGTGAAAATTTAAGCTGACGATGGAAACCCTCTGCGAGTCCATTCGCTTGTATGGGGCGTGCTCGATGTACGCCCAACAGCTTGGTCAATTGTGAAAATAAGGCTGATTCGAATTGCGTACCACGATCAGCGGTAATGGTCAACGGACAACCATAACGTGCGATTCAGTGCTCGACAAAAGCGCGGGCGACAGATGTTGCCGATGGGCCTGAAAGTGGTATGGCTTCTGGCCAGCGAGTAAGCTGATCGATATACGTGAGTGGGTGGGTGTGGCCTCACGAAGTTGGAAATGGCTCGACGAGGTCCAGGTGGACTTGTTCAAAACGATCGTCGGGACTTGGGAAAGCCCCCAGCGGGCTGCCTGTGTGCCGGTTGAACGTGGTACGTCAACATGCAAGACAGCAACAGGCCCAGTGCCGCACGTCCGGATTCATGTTGGGCCAGACGAATCGATCCGTAATCAGTCTTGATGATGCGTGTATCCCTAGATGCATCGCTTCGAAAACTGCACTTCTTAACGAATGTGGCACGACTGGCCTGAGGCATTCCAACGTATTATCACATATAATGGTGCAAGGCGAAGATGTCATTGGCATTGTGACAATGCGTAATTTCGTGCGTTTTATATCATCCATAGACGTGCAATCGGACTGTTGTTGTGCAGCTATGTTGCGATGTGAGATTAACTTGCTGTCTGTAGACACGCTGTGCATTCGTGATATAATATCCGCGGCGACGTTTGCGGCTCCGGGGAAATGGTGGGTGTCTGTAGAAAACTGGGTTATGTAGTTTAGCTGTCGAGTTTCTCGAGGTGAATGTCTGTCGGAGTAATTCCGAAGTGTGCACGAGAGGCGTGTGGTCCGTAAAAATAATGGGATCACGGCACTCCAGTGCGTGGTGAGCATGGCGCACAGCCCTAAACAAGGCTAGGGGTTTACGCCCGAAGGTGCTGTGTCGCGTTTCGGTATCGTTCAGGCGTTGAGAAAAGATGCATTTGGCTGCCAAGTCTCCCTAATTACATGCTGTAGCATTGCACCTATGGTTGTGTCCGATGCATCCATTGCGATGCTGATTGGTGCGTCAGGTTGTTGGAAATGCCTCAAGAACCGCAGTGGCGAGCGCCTCCTTTAGGATGACGAAAGCCTTAGTGGCTTCCGGGGTTGATTGTAAAGTGTGTTTATCGCCTCAGAGTAGATCAGTCAGAAGTTGCATAAGCTTGGCGCAGTTGGGAACAAATCGACTATAATAATTCACAAGTCCATTGAAGCGGCCGAGTCAATGGGTTGTTTCGAGAAGCTGGCACGATAGAAAAGCATCAACCTTAGAACCGAGCGGTTTGCTCCCATCTGCCGAGATGCTGTGGCCTAAAACAGTCAACGAGGCATGACCGAGTTCGAACTTGGCTCCGTTGACTCTAAGGCCGTATGACGCTAGACCTTAAAACAACGTCCGCAGGTTGATGATATGCTCTTCCGGGGAAGAGCTAGTTGAGGGGATGTCATCAGTATATACGTAACCGAAGTCGAGCTCGCGAGTGACTTCAGTAATCAGACGTTGGAAGGTATACACAGCGTTGTGGGGACCGAAAGGCACGTGCAAAAATCGAACAGACCACATGCAGTAGTGACAGCTGGCTTGAGGATATCTTTTTTTACCGGTATTTAGCAGTAGGCACGGTCCAGGTTGATTGTGTTGAAGACTGTTCTGCCCGCATGAATGGTAGTTAGGTCGTGGATGTGTGGCACAAGGTACCCATCTGGAACGATGGCATCGTTCAATCCACGATAATCTCCGCAAGGAAGCCAATCGACTTCCATCTTCTTTGGCACCATGTGCAGAGGAGGTGACCATGGGCTATTTGAAAGGAGAATTATACCTAAGTCCAGCATGTGTTGAAATTCGTCACGAGCGATGCGTAGTTTGTCCAGTGTTCGTTTTAGCTGAAGGACTGGTGGGGCTTTCGGTTTGATGTGATCTACCGCACCCGTAACAACTTCGGGTAGCTCGTTCGATGGACGGGCCAATTACGTGAATCCGCGCAGTACCGCTCGGTGTACATCATCACCGCTTGGTTCAGCAAGCATTGAGCTGAGGACGGACGTCGAGAAGATGGCGCTTACGGTGGATATACTCATTAGAAGATCTAGAAGCTTGTGATGACCTACGTCGACAACTAACCCAAAATGCTTTAGGAAGATCATCTCGAAGATGGCATCTGGTACATCCTCAATAATAACTATTCAACGGAAAGCACGCCGCAGGCCCACATCCAGCGTAAGGGAGTGCGTGCCAAAAGTGCGTATTGGAGTACCATTGGCGGCCTGGAGCTTAAAGGGTGTCGAGCGAGACGTATCCTTCTTTTCAGGTAGTACGACACTGAATTGAGCACCGACGTCCACTAGAAAACTCAACCTAGTTTTTCTATCGGGTATAAGAGTAGGCGACCAGGAGTAGGGGTGCCGACAACGGTTGTCGCCATTACTTACTGGCACTTGCGTTTCCCGATGCGGTTGAGAAATTTTACGGCTTAATGCTTTTCCGTGCCTTGGTCCCGAATCTGTAACGATACCAGCAGTACCCCGTTCTTGAACGCGACCTAGAACGGTCACGTCCTCTGGAAGCCCGGCGAGGTCGAGAGGCCCTAAGTGCTTGGATTTCTGAACAGGGTTCTTTCACTTTTGCTGCTAAGTCTGCCGTCATGCTCCCTGTATGTGCCTCCACCTGGTGCGCTCTGCTTAGACGGTGCTCGATGATTGAGTCGGCCGATCTTGCCAAATTATCCAAGGCAGTCGTCGACATGACTGGAGAATTAATTGCCCGCAAAAAGTCGAGCAATCTCCGCATCCAAAGGTAGCGCATGAGTTTGTGATCAATCTTGTGATTTTGTCCCACCTATCTCAACTGCCGAAGCAACTGTGATGAAGTAAGGTTTCCTAGCTGTAAATCGCTAAGGTCCAGCCTAAGCCGTTTTTCTTATGGCACGACGACACTCGTTAGAAATACGCTTTTCAGTGCGACGTAAGTGTTGCTCTTCGGTGGTCTAATCAATAAATCTCTGACCTAGGGTGCGACCAACACCGGCAACGTAGCAGCCAATTATGTGAATTTGGTAGTTTGCTTGTGATGCGCGCTAACTGAAATTGCAGCTCAGGCTGCGCTAGCCAGTATTCTGGATCGCCAGAGCATAATCAGAGGCACAAAACTTAACGCGTTTACCCTCGCATCTATCTCGCTGAGCTCCGACTTGGGGACTGAGATATCTGACTACATCATTTGAAAATACACCCAGGATTTTCAACAAATATACGTGCTTAGAAACTAGTGGAACTAGCGCACGAAACGTACTGCTAAGCATAAATGTGTATTAATTTGCAAATGCAAGAGAAAACATTGAACTTGACGTATATAGAGGTTGCAATAAATAATTGAAAACAAAAAACAAATTCATGGAACGGGCCCACCAATGTCGTGATGTAGGCTGCTAGGTTCGTACGCCCAAGGTTTTCCCAGTCTTATGGTAACGCGGATCGGAAGTCGCAGTGAGAAGACGGTGAATCCACACACCAACTCTATTTATTGATTCACCCACCGTTCACATGCAGACTTCAGCGCTAAGGCGCTAAGGGGTTGAACGTGAGAGAACCTTAAGAACAGCCGCACGACCGCCGCCAAAGAGGACGCATGTCGACGGAAATTCCAGTCGACCTTCAGAATTCAAACAGACGTACGACTGGTTGGGCGGCGTTCCCAACGGCGGAAGCTAAAACATTGTTATCCTAGTGAATGTAGCCTACAGTAGTAGAGGTGACGCCGATTCATTATACAGCTACGAGTAAAACGGCGCTACCTACTCCAACACACTAACCTTGATTTTAGTGGTTTGTAGTAAATTTACCTTCACAAGGTAATGTGAACCGGCGCGATGGTACTAGTAAGGCAACTCTCACGTCGCATTTGTAGTTTCTACAATCTATAGTTATTTTTCATAGTTCGTTGTTGCACGTTTTCGTTTATGCTGTTTTGTTACCTTCATCTGTACAGTTGTTTGAAACCATCACAGTCACTTTTTGTATTGAATTGTCATCAGGAATAAACGGGAGTCACCGCTAAACACTCATCATCGTGTGGAATTATCCGTTATTTGTTCTCCGGATTTCATCTCTGGCGTTGCATTCATCTGTTTTTTAGTCTGTCTAGTTCAGCGGACCATGACTTATCAGTTAGTCGTTCCTATTTTTACTGACACTGTAGCGACCTGGAAATTTCACTTGCCTGCCTGCGACAACGGTCATGCCCATATTTAAGGCGGGTGACCAGTACTCTCCGACTGGCTATCGGCCAATCAGCCTTACTAGCATTCCGCGCAAGATAATGGAGCGCTTATTAAAACGTGCAATCCTCAACTGCTTCTAGTCAAGCCACCTTTTTTCCTCTATTTAGCATGGTTTCTTTCCTGATTGGTCATGCATGACTAATGTGCTTGTTTTCATGGACAGTTTGACGGAGGCCAGAGACGATGGCCTCATCTCAGATGCCATCTACTTTGAATTTTTCAAGGCTTTCAATCGTGTCTCACATGCCCCCCCTGAAACACAGATTGGGAGCTTATGGTATTCAAGCAGAGGTTCTTCGCTGGATTGTCTCTTTCTTTGATAACAGAACGTTTGGAATTAAAACCGGACTAGACCCTTCATTTCCCTCTTTCATTTCTGCGTGAGTTTCTCAAGGGTCAGTTTTAGTGCCCTCGTTATTTCTGATCTACATCAATGACCTTCAGGATAATATTCTCAGCAGCGTCCTCCATTATGCCGATGACCTAAAAATGTGGAATGCCACAGATCCCAGTGCACTACAAATTGACCTTCACGCGATTAAGTGTCGGACGATTGGAGCTTTCCACTGAATGACAATAAGTGCGCACGTATGTCACTTGGCGGAGACTCTGGTAATGCATTCGTGATTCATAGAGCGCTCGGCACAGTAGGTATCATGAGAATCGATCCGAAGAAAGATCTGGCCATCTGGTTATCGGCTAGCTTATCTTCTGCGCATCACCACGAGATGGCGGTATGAAAGAGATTTGTTGCTCCCAGTCCGATTGAGCGTACTTTTACCGCATGGACAAAAGGGAGTTTTGAACGGTTAACAGGATTTATATGAGACCGCTTCTCGAGTGTGCTAATCAGATCGTGTATACCGCCTTAAAGAAAGACACATTAGCTGTTGAGCTTGTCCATCACGCGGTTATCAAACTAGTCACGGGCCTAAGAAATGTCGCGTACCAGTCCCGACTTGAAATTCTTGACCTATACTCACTTGGATTTTGACGACTCCGCGGTGGTTTAATTCTTACACACTTCCTGTTTAGAGCAGATCTCGCTGAACAGTTCTTTATGATAGCAAATGACAACGGCCGGCGATGACATAACGGGAAACATTTCAAGCTTCGTCCTTGGGCCTTTCTGAGCCAGCAGTTATTTTCTCACAGAGTTATTAATCTTTGAAACAGTCTTCTTCCTAAGGTCGTTAGCAGCGATTCTGGCTATCGTTTTAAAACTTCGCTTGATTCTCATTTTCAAAGAACTATTATGCAAGTAATCCTAAGAGCGGTGCTTCATCTTGTTTTCAATGACTTCCTTTCAGATCAACAGACGCCCGCTTGACGCTGAGCAATGAAAACTGAGTGGACCAGGTAACCTTGGACCTCTGCCTCGAACCCGTATATCAATCGTTGGATCCTCGTCCACCAACCAACCCATACTCGCTGACTTTCCCATCAGCAGCACGGCCGAGCCTGTCTCGGAAGTCCTGGCATCCCCGTCATTGATCACTGCTCGTTCGAGATGCAAGGTGCAACGGCCGAATCGTTTAATTGGACAGTAGGATTGTGTGCACCAACAATCGCGAAGAAACGGCAAAACGTTCTCAAAATCACAAAAATATAGGCGCTTTTGTCCATGTTACTTAGTCGAACGTTCGTTTTTTTTATTGCGTAATTTGGTTAAGTACGTCATATTTTTTGAATCGATACACAGCCGATTTCATTTAATTTTCTGTCGCATGTTTTGTGCGACTCTGGCAAAACGCATGTGGCAGCACCGATCGCGATCATCTTCGATTCTGTATTCGATTTCGTTCACGAATGTTTACTAGACGCCCCAAATCGAACCTTTGTGGTTGTGTTTGTGGCCCCAGTTATCCTCATCATGATCGATGGGTAGTTGCCACACTACCCTTCTAGGGGGAGTTGTGTAGCGACCTGGAGATTTCGCTAACCTGCCTGCGGTATGATGCGTAAAATAGTTCAAAACTCATAATTACGCATTGTACATAGCTTGGTAAGGAAGTTCGCATGATTCATATTTTCCGATCGTTTGTCCGCACGCCATGTGACTGTGGCGTGAACCCGAACGCTCACGTGTGTCACAACTCTTCCAGCTAACTTGCCCGTCGACGGCCGGTCTTTATGTATTGAGCCGGAGATAATCTCGGTCTGTCTGTTGTACGGTGTGTAAAATTCTTCCCAAAATCTTAGCTCACATTGTACATAGGATCTTAAGGATCTTTGCTTCCCGTCCTCTTGATGCATGCGATCGCGTTTGTTTGTTTGCATGCACGTCATCCTATACGAGCCATTCGCGCCATAGACATTCTTCCGGCTTGCTCGCGCGCTCGACGGTCGGATCCTCAATCTCCCCAGCTACCTCTGCGTATGGGCGTAGTTTATAGCTGACCGAGACCAATTGTAATTATCGTCTAATATATTTTTGGTCTTCCACAATTATCGGAATTTTCGTTTCGCGTCCGGTATTGTTGCGTATACCTGAGAAAGCGTTAATTTAGTGCATGCACGCGCTAAATCTAGCCTCTCCAGTAGATTTGCATGCGGTGACCTTTTTAACGCTGTGAGAGACCCTCTCTATATTTCGTGTAATAAATATTCGTTCTCTCCTCTCAATCGTCTTTTCATATTTTCGTCTGGTAAACTCGTACCTGCGAAAACGATTTGGTGCGCCGTGCACTAAATTGCATCTTCCGTTTAATTTATACGCTTACCTTCCAAACTTATCCATTCCCGTTTTAACTCTTCTTTGATATTACCCCCATTTTGGTTATTTTTATCTTTTGACTGATTAGGCCATTACCTAGGGAGTTTAGGATTTTCGGGACGTTGGATGTGATCTCACTACAAACTCGTGAACAAATTGCCTACGAAGATTGTTGAGGCTTCGAGTGTAGATGTATTCAAAAAAAGCATGACAAGTGTTGGACCAATCGTTTTCCTACTTTGTACTAATCGAGGTATGATTTGTTTTTGCTGCTCAGGACAAACATGATTTGCAACCTCTTTTTTATGCCAAACTTAGACCACTACGGAACGCACTTGCATCGATAGAAAATGCAGTCTGGTCAATCTCCGTATCACAGCAGTCAAACCTCAGGACGCCAGCAGAAGCATTAATTCATAAAGTATTGGATTTGAGAGTAGCACCGTTGAAACAACCACAGCGAACGTGACCACCGCTGGGCCATAGTGAACACATGTTACTTGCTTCTGGTTTTATTTGTTACTGGCTCCAAGGTGCCGAAACAAATATTCCAGTCAGAAATTTCCAGAAAGCTGACTTTGGCGCACTGAAGACATTCATAAGTACGCTCGAACTCGGGTCTAATTCAGTGAACGTCAACTATCTTTCTTTTAAAGATGCCATTCACGAAGCTTTTGAGACATTTGTTCTTCGTTAACAGTGGAAGTCCTCATTTCTCTCACCGCTTCCGCGGAATCTACGTGGTCTTCTTGACTTACGTTCTCGTCTATTCTGCAGGCAGAAACTAATGGACAAGCCGGAGGATCTAAAGGCCTTTCGCTTCTTACGAAACGGATGCAGGCGGGAAATGCGTCAACATACCAAACAAGCACAGACAAGAATTCTACTGGTAGCTCGGGAGAATAAAAATGTTCTCTTCAAGTACATGCGTCGCCAGAGAAAACCTGAGCCCTCAGCGCTTTCTCTGTGGCTTCCTGACGGGGAAACCTTCTTCAACTCTCAGGTGGTTGCTGAGATTTTCAAAGAATACTATTCAGCAGTTTATAACGCGGTTCCGGCAACCAGACCTTCGATCCCCCGAGGAGATATATCCATTGTCCACTCTTAGCGGCTGAATTCTTTGTGCTCGTCGTTCAGGATCTCTTGCTTAAGGTCAACCTCTATAGTGAAATGGGGCCAGACAGGGACCATCCTCGGATCCTGAAACAATCGGCCCTCGGTTTGACAGTGCCCCTTCATGGTCTGTTTAAGTGGACAGTTCGGACCAGCACTTTTCCGGAGACATGGAGAGAGGCCACTGTCACACCTATATTTTAGGCAGGCGATCGTCACTTCCTTGCTAGTTATCGGCCGATCAGCCTCACCAGCATCCCATGCAACGTAATGGACCCCCTTTTAAAACGCGCCGTCCTTTAGCATTTCTCCTTGAATAATCTTTTCTCTTCCACTCAGCGTGGCTTTCTTTCTGACCGGTCATGTATAACCAATATGCTTATCTTCATGGATATCCTGACAAAAACCAAAGACAATGGCCATATCTCGGATGCTATCATTTTCGATCATGTCCCACACGGTCTGCTCGTCCATAAGCTGGAAACCTATGGGAAGAGGTTCTCCTCTGGATTACATCTTTTCTTGATAACAGAACTTTTAGGGTAAAAACCGGATCGGACCTTTCTTCTCCTTCTTCAATCTCCACTGGTGTTCCTCAAGGATTTGTGCTCAATCCGTTGTTGTTTCTAATATACATTAATGACCTTCCCTACTTTACTTCTAGCAGTACCTTCCTTTATGCTGATGATTTGAAGATCTGAAATGCTTTTGATCCCAATGCATTGCGGATAACCTCGTCCGTATTAAGGGCTGGTCAGAAGACTGGAGTCTCCTTCCAAACGACAATAAGTATGCACATATGTCGCTTGAAAGAGACTCGGGGAGCCTATTCATAATACATAGTGCACAAAGTGTAACGGATATCACGAAAGTTTACCTTAAGAAGGACCTAGGGATTTGGCTGTCGACCAGTTAATCCCTTTCTTATCACCACCAGACGGTCGCCAAAATGGGATTTGGGACTGTTGGGATGATAAAAAGAGCCCTACTCCGAATAGACAGGCATGCTTTTCACTCGCTCTACGAGGTCTATATAAGACCATTGTTTGAGTACGCAAATTAAGTCACTGGTTTGAAGAAGGACATACTCGCCATCGAGCGTGTCCAGCGAGTAGCCACCAAAATGTTCATTGGCTTGCGGTATTTCTCTTATGAGTCTCGTCTTGAAATACTTGATCTTTATCCATTTAAATTTCGAAGGCTCCGCGGTGACCGTTTCTCCAGCACAGGGCTCGTGCACCAGTTCATTACTATAGTAGTTGATAACAGTCGAAGGGATCGCGACAAGAAGCACTAGAAACTTCGGCCCCGGACCTTCCTTAAGCAACAGTTCTTCTCCTACAGGGTTACCAACCACTGGAACGACCTTCCAGTGGAGGTTGTTAGCTCTTCTTCTAGGGACCGCCTCAAAGTGTTATTAGATACTCACTTGCTTAAGAAGTTGTTAGATTAGTATTTCACTCTGCTTTACTAGATTAGTATTTTACTCTGTTCTCGGTATTCCCTGTAACCCCCAGTAGCAGGGCTACACGGCAGGTGGTCATCGGCTGTAAAAATGACTGTGATTGGTGGAAAATTTTCCTGGTGGCTATTTGAAATGGGACAAGAGATTGGCATTTCGAATTGACGGCTTTCTTAGTGGTTATCAAGTTTATTTTAGATTGAGTAGCATGCATGAAAAGGAATTGTGGCTTTTTTGCCAATTGTGTAAGTGTTCGGTGGAGTCACGCCTGGTGATGCTTGTAGATTGTGATCTATCGCCAGTGCGTGCTGTTTGAACAGACTGATAAGGTGATATGTATGCCCGAGTGTAGCCGCAACATTGATAAATGTTGGGCTGAAGATTTTTGTTCTATGGATATATCTGTGTAGTTAGTAGTGTTATTTTGAATGTTTAGTAAATTGTACAAGGTAACAGTGCTGATTGGTGTTTCATTGTGTCTGTGTTCCTCTATAATTGTTTGCTGACTCGTCGGTGGAGTTTACATCTAGTCAATGGTGCATACCCTACAGGTAAGTTACTAGAAAAGGAAGTCTTGCGTGAAGACCATTTACTCAAGCGACGGAACATTACAGGGAGCGTAGCGTACAGGAATTCCTGTACTGTTTGCCTTCGGTTGGCAGTGATCCGATCGTCGTAACTTGTGATGCATTATGTGCTCCCTCAGCTGTGAAGGTAGGCGTGATTGGTAAATTGTTGCCGCAAGTAAATGATCGTTACTCACAAGGTAAATGTGGTTTGTAGTTCACGTTGTAATACCGTTGTGCCGAATGTCAGGTCACTGCGTAATGGTCAACACGGTTGTTTCCTGAAGGTGTGGCGAGAATTTTGATGCCGGCCGTAGGAAAGATATGCATTACTGGCAAACTGTAGAGTAAAATTCGAGTATTCTCGAAAGGGACCGACTGGAACGCCTTGCATTGAGATCACCTTGGATGTTCTGAAAATCGTGAACTGTGTTCGACGTCATAGATACCTTGCAAGTGCGACCGTCTATGTTTACATAACCTTGTGGATGTAAACTTGCTATAAACCATTAACGTCGAAGTTAATGTGTTGACGAATGTATCGCAGTTTTACTCCTGGCAGTATAGTGAGTCTGCGCCATTTCTACTACTGTAGGCCACACTAAGTAGTACAGCAATGTTTTAGCTATTACTGTTTGGACAGCCGGCTCACCAGACTGTCGCCTGATTGTATTCTGTAGATCGACTGGAGTTTCCGTCGACATTTGTCTTCTCTAGCGGTTTTCGTGTAGTTGCGCTTGAGGTTTCTTCGCGTCCAACTCCCTACGGTCTTCAATTGTTGCAAGGAACTGGCTGGTGAATGCCGTCAGTGCCACGCTTTTGGTTGTGACGCCCCATGTACTTGTGTATGCGACTTGTAAGGAACCCTAAGAGTGACGCTGCTTACCTGATGACCACAACGATGCCCTCTGTTACAGGCATAGTTTGCTTTCAGTGAGGAAACTGGTGAACACTGCTAAGGCGTTCCGCGCCTTACGTCACACCTACGGCATGTGATTCACTGTACAACGTGTCCAGCTGTATATTACCACCCGGGTACTGATCGCCTATTGTTAGCGAAGTTTTGCGATGCGCAACAGGTGGCTGAATCGTACGCCACGGTAATTTCGCAATCGAAGTGTCATTTCAAACTTGTCAATCACCTCCATTTCTCGCACTCGCTTCTATTTCACCAAGTGCACCCACATCTAGTTCACTATGAAAGGCGAAGATACGTATTGATATTAAATGTGTATTTTGTAACTCTGGAATACAAAAACATCGATGGTTTTTGCGTCAGAGCCCCGTTGGCCCATCTGGGAGATGGTTTTCACCGCCGCACCACTTTGTGGTGGGGTTGGGTTTTGCAACATAACATATAGAACTGATGAGTGCGGCGAAACGGAGTTGGCTGGGGAGAAACAGAATGAACGCGTGAGTTACGTTGAGTAGCATGGCATAAAGGTGTTGATGCAAACAAGCGATGGCAACGCAAATGACAGCGAACGCTGCAAGGAAGGCAAGCAGGGCAAATTGTCAAGCGCAAAACGTGAAATTCATTAGTAAAAACGACATTTTAAAATTTCCCGGACATTTGAGTGTCCCGCACATTGCTCAAGCCACCAACGGCAGCAGTGGTCACATTGTACCCAATTAGTTACCTCCTCACCATCCAAGTTCTCTTGACCACAACCCGAACAGTATTCGTCGTCCACGTGCGAAATGTGTTTTCTACGGACACCATGCTTACTCTTTCTAGTGATATGCTTGGACGATGAGGCGCTGCGAATACGGCGTACTTGGACACTGTTAGCAAACTCTGTATCGTGGACGGCTGACCTATCCCAGGTTGAGTAGGCGAATGGCTAGGAGCTCCCAGCCCAAAGCCACCGGATGTAAAAATATCCAAAAACTGTTTGAGCGCCATTACAGTCCACCCGTACTTCTCACCTGGCATGCTGCACACAACCTCACACATGTTTGAGGTAAGGTTCCTAGTCTCCACCAATTTATTCACTTTACTTTTAATTTTCCCCTTAACTAAACATCCAGAACATGCACCGTCGACCTTCAATCTTTCGGGACAGTCGGGTAACAGCCAACGACCGCTCTGCAGTAAATCGTTTGCCATCGTTAAACCATTGTGGCAGCACCACAAAAGGTGTTTACGTGGAAGTTTCCAGTTGCGAACGAACGAACACGTGCATGATCCATTACCGTTTAGGTTTAATACGTGTTTATCAACAAAAGTCACATCCCCTGGTCCCATTTTTAAGACACAAACGGACTTCTTCCAATTTTCCCCGGCTACTTTGAGTGCATATAAGGTTAGCTAATCGAACGCACTGGTGTAACCCATAACACACCCCAAACGTTGACCTCTTACTAAAGGCATGGTAACCGTCCTCATGAATTTCATTTCTAGGTACTCGTTGCGATTAGGTATTCCCTTCACGCCATCAAACAACGTAGACCTTGGCGACAAATTGCCTCTGATGCACCTATTAGCTGCCTCCACCCGATTATTCGTTCCATTCCCGCAGTGCACAATACCACGTCTTGCATACGTGGCGAAGTGTTCTTTTACAGGCAGTAGACGAGTTTTCAGATACTCACCAAGTTCCGCGTTGCGATTACTAATACTGCTAACAATGCCATTGAACCTTTCTTCCGACCAGCAATATAGCAGGTCGCTCATTTCATCGGTCAGAAGTTCCTTTCCTCCGAAGAAATTTCCTTTAACTGCCTGCATCTGTCCACCATATTCTGTTTCATATGAAGTGAACAGAACAAAATCTTAGCATTCGGAAGATATTCCTGTAAGCATTCTAGCTGCGCCGGATGCTTATCTACTATAATCGTCTGAACACCCCTGATTGGCATCAGCTGGTTAAAGCTGTCCAACATGACCTTGTAACAAAACGAGCTTCCGTTGGAAAAATGCTATTGAATACGCTCCTACCTTTACCACTGCAATCTGTGACAACTTTTCATAAAGGATACGCTCCGTCGTTGCACTCCACCGTTGAATCCGCCATTATTGCATTCCCGTAATGCACGTACAACTCCTGCAGCCTCTCTATCGTGAATGATACTACCAGCAATCTGCATTCATCGTCCGTTTTCCAATATATCGGTCCGAACGGTTCCAACATCTTCCGTATACTCTCAAGATTGCAGTCTGGACGTTTCCGCAATCGCTTCTTCCGTCTTAAGAACTTCACATCGTTACGATTCATTACTGTATCATATTCGCGCCTGACGCCATCGGTTACTTCCTGCGTCGTATGGAAACTGTCTAAGAGCCCACATACAGCCACCTCAACCGCACTTTCCACTCTACGATTACCTGGATAGACACCCGGGTCAACGAACAATACCCGGTGATTGTGAACAAGATAACTGTAGGAGACACGCAGACCCCCCTCCTTGTACGATACATGGATGACGGAGGGGCCCTGAAAATTCTCAAACTTGCAGCAGCATATTATACAGAAAACACACGGCAAACTCACCTGTGATTCACATCTTCAGTCCGTCTGCTCTTTCTTGCACAGTGCACACAATAAAGGTAGCACTGCATGTACATCGCACATTCCGGAATCTCGTTCCTAGAATTCCGGAAGTACTGCACGCATGTAACAAAATTCCTTTGAACATAACTCGTTCCTGTCTTCCTTTGAAGCATTCGCAACCGTTTGTCAAATTCCACGAAGGCGTCACAACGGAAACCCTCTGGAAAGTAGGCACGGGCTACTTCGCTGAGGTCCACTCGTTCCAACATATTGCGCGATAACAGGTTATCTGACGGCCTACGTACGTACACTCCAAGTTACACCACGCCCCAGCCAATGAAAAGCCACCGCGTCCCACATCAGCCTATATACACTCAACAGCAGATAATCCACTCTCGCGCTACACCCTGTTTTCACTTACTGCTTTTAGGTCAACAGAAAGCCGCTGACACCGAAACGGACAAACTGACTGGATCCGGGTGACTCAGGCCTCCAACCTCGAACCCGTGAACAAATCGCTGAAATCGCTAAAAAATCGCTGACCTATCTATCATGGTTGAGGTCCCTTGTAGGGTGAAGGAAGATAACGCCAATTATCATGTATTTAAGCAGCCATCGGGGATTGCGATTATTTTTCCTTCATTCTCCCCTCCCTCATTCTCTTTGCCCACGTATATTACTTGATAATCAAAACGGGCTCGAAATCGAAGAACGGAATCGGAAAAATCCGTCATTCCCGCGTCAAGCGGGACAGTCGCAGCTCTGGATGCTGTTCTCTGGCATTCCGGTGCAAATATTCTGGACGCTCGATTGGCAACAGCCATTTCGTCCTGTGCAAATTGAACTTGAACTTGAACCCGATAGCGGCGCAATTTTTAAATATGGGTGGCGGTACGCTTGTTCAGCCGGCTGATTGCCTGTATCCCCGGCCGTCCATTATTAAGATTCCATTGAAAACTGTTGTTATTGTTGGAACAAGTCTCCCATTCTCAGGAGTAGTGATATGCACAATAATTTCACTTTATACGGCGTTTGATGAGGTTACTGAATCAGTTTGTGGGGTCTGTTTCGGTTATGTTTTCACATTTGCTAGGTCTCCAATTTTGTTCCATCGATTAGCGCCGTCACCGGTATAACCCCGCAACTGTACTTCTGGAGATACGCTATTGGATTTCATAGCGCCCCGCGTCTATTACTCGCCATGGTTTATTACAATTACCACAGGCTGTTTCTCACCCGTCTTTCTTGTCCTATGGCCTTTGACATTTTGATCAAACTGGCCTTATTTTTTAATTTGGTGGATGTGATCACATTTGTTGGTGTAGCTTTTGTTTCAAATCGGGAAAATTTTCGTAAGTTATTACACTTTCTTCTATTGAGTGTCTAAAGCCGTCCATGAGCGTATGTTCATCGTGTTCCTGTTCGCCTCTTCTCTGTACATGTTGACTGTTTTGATCATACACCGGATTTTAAATGCGCACTATTTATTACCAGGAAGAGTGAGTCAGTGTTACTGTTTAGCGTTACTTCGTTGTAGATGCAATATTCGTTCACATTGAAGAGAACATTTTTCCTGCTCACTATGTTTTTCATCTCAGTACTAATTTATTACTTTTACTATCACCGATTCAAGTGTTTTCCGAATGGTAAGTAAAAAGGCCGTGCGGGATTTATTAGTTTCACCTTATCTTGCATTGTTTTAAAATCGGTTGCTCAGTAAACTGGCTGGCTGTGGACGACGTAAAAATTCTGGCGTAATTCGGGTCGGTTCACAGGACTCGATCCGGAAACCTTAAGGTTTTTACCCTCAGAATCTTGTGCCGCAACGAATGAAAAAGACGATTGTGCGCTTGGTTCATGTGTAATGGTCGAGGAGTTGGGTATCATGGGGTTGAAAGTGGATTGGTCGCTGAGGGTAACGATCTCATCTGGTGTCCAGGTTCACCAGTCTTGTTTTTGCCTTAAAAGATCTACTTAGACTCTCAAGTTCCAAGGTTGGAATGCTGTGAACAGTGTAATGGGCAGGGATAATGCAAGTGTCAGGTTGTGATGCAATTAGGACGTTAGGAATATCTCCTGCGGTTATTTCCGAGGATGCGTATCATCAAAACCGAAACGCCAGTTGGGTACTGCCAGACAAACCTGAATCACAGAAGCTTATACTCGTGTGTTACTACGGGCCAACCAAATGACTCATCCGACCGACGTAGTAGTCCACACTCCGTTAACTACGTGGTAAAAATTCATATTGATTATTTTGAAGAAGGTCTATGGAGGCGGGGTGAAGTGTTAATGATTGATTAAAGCCAGCAACAAAAATGACCAGCCTAGCAATTGGCAACTAAGAAAAACACATGTAAGTGATGGAGAGTGTTAGACTTTTGAAACAAGAGTAAAAGGCAACTTTCGTGCTCCACACTTACGCTTGAAGTCGGTTACGGATTGTACAAACACTACGTCTTTTAAAAGGGACTTCTAGTGATTGATGACGCGCTCGGAAAGTTGACGTTCCTTTCTCGTGTGATTTGACCGAGGCTTATTCAACTCCAGTGTTGTCCACGGAGGGTCGACAAAGGGTCCGAAGAAGGAAGAACTGAATCAACGGGTGAGTACACAATAGATGAGGAACTGATCGCCTGGTAATCGCTGGTAAACTGACGAGCCAACGCTCTGTTTGTTTCGCCTTTGAGGGTATAGCAGACCTTTCAACTCATGAGCCAGTTAGGTGCTCGCACACTTTCCGCTCCAGTGCTATTTCATCGTACGATTGGTTTACCTGGTCATAATCCTCAGTTTACCTTCAGACGCAGTACAGAGGTTACAGAAGATGTAAGCATTGTAAAAGCTTGACAAGCCATTCCTTTCACACGAAAGTTCCCACTGGCAGCCCAACATTATTCGCCACCTGCCTCAAATTCTCTGAAATCCATCAGTCGATCTATGACAGAAGGCTTCAATCCTCCGAGCTCACACGTGGACTTTACGGCGGTAACTGAGCGAATAGGCATTACTGTACGTCAAACGCAGGTTGTTGTCAGTAAAGATTTTGTTGACCACACCCCGAGCTGGTTCTAAGCCGCGCAAAATCGCCGTTCACCGAAACGGTTATGATCCGCCACATCTTGAGATAATCTGCATAGATCATTGTCAGTACTTTCAAGAATTGGGACGCTCCTTGTCTCGTGGAAACGTGAATATCTAACGTACGACCTCTTCGTCAAGTCGGGAGAAGTGCCGTTTCATGCGCAGCTTGCGGCGAAATGCTTTGTCAAAACATCTGAGGCGTGATTTCGATATAATTTCCTTGTTTGACAGGAGTATCTGCTTCCTGAACCGTACTGCATTGTGCTAAGTAGCCAGTAACGAATGAGCTGAACCTCGCTATCCCCTCATTTCTTTCCGGGGGAGTTTTGCCACGATACTGAGCAGACTGACAAATCGATAGTAAGCGAGTATCGCCCTGCCATTTTGAAAAATGATGCGTACGATCGCCTCACGTCAAGTTGTTTTTAATGGCTCTTCAGAAAACAAGATAAAGGTTGAATGAGAGCATCTCGAGTTCATGGATAAACTTCGTTGCATGCCTGTGTGGTCCTGTATTTTTTGTAAGGCTTAGTTTCTGCGGTAGTCATAATTTGTGTCGAAGGCTTTCATGTCACGTAACGTAACTTCGTGACTTTCGCTTCTAGCTTCTCGCTGGGAATGGGGTTTCCAATCTAAAGCTGTTGACATGTTCTACTAAGTCGGCCTTATCAAAGTCAGAGTGGGCGAAACTGACAGGTTGATCCGTGTATGTAGGTTCCAAAGTATTGTGCTTCCCACGATGCTTAGTGTATTGAGAAATAGCCCCCCGAGTTTGCAAAGGCACTGTGGACGAATTCTCTTTTATAACTTAACCAGACAGTACTGAGAAGCTGCATGTAGTCACCTCGGGATGCTTCGAATATTGTGGTCGAGAGATCACCGGCGTACATCCTCCAAGACCTCGCTTTGGAATAACTTCCACCCTCTTGTCCCATTCATAGAAGCGCTTCATATGGTTGGCATAAAAATTGTCAGTTTGACTTGGAAAAACCTGTTGTGCACTGTCCAGATTCCTCGTCCTTGGTAATGTACGGATGATGGATTGCGGCTGTCGAAAGCTGTAAGCCAGATGGTAGGCAGGTGATGGACCATGGTAAAAAAGGTGAATGACTGTGCTGGTTTTCATGGGGTACGCTGCGCATTTTCAAAGTGTAAAGTGTTTCTTCAAAGCTGAACTATCCTCACTCCTACATTTTTTTTATTGCAGGCAATCCGCTTGAGTCTGTGGACACCTTCACATACTTGAGTAGCACTATCTCATTAGCTTGTAATATTGTTGATGACATCAGCGAGGATACCAAAGGCGCAAGTTACCTTTGCCAACGTGCGTCATCTGCGGCGTCGAAAAGACGTTCGGTTGTCATTGAAAGGATGAACGTATAATGATTATGTGCATTCTAGTTTACGCTGTGGCTCGGAAACGTGGCCTGTTCGCGACGGAGATGTAAACAGACTTGCTGTGTTTGACCATCGTTTACTCTGTCAATTAGCCCATATCGGTTAAAATGATCGCGTAGGTAGTACGACCGTTCGCCGGTGCGTATTTCGGAACGTCCGTGAGGCACGCTCAATTGGTCAACTGATCACGGCGCACAGCCTGCAATGGTTGGGTTATGTATTCTGCATGCCAGCTGAGCGTTTGCCGTATCGAGCGTTATACATTGAGACCAGTAGCAGTTAGATAAAACCGCGCGGTGGTCAAGCGACAGCGTGGTCACGAAATATGAAGACCCCGACTGCTCTATTGAGTAAAGTTGTTAGGTGTCACCTGCCTGGTTGTTGTCTTCGTGATCACTCTAATTGCTAATTAGGAACGCTATCCGAGACGGCGGTGTGCGGTAGTGGATGGCGTACCCGCATTCACACCATTTCTAGTTCTTGCATCTAGTTCCCCTGTATTATTATTATTATTATTGTTATTATTATTACTTTAAATCTTTTCAGCAACATTTGTTTTTGTAGGATGTTTGACGTCACTGTTGAGGTGAGCGGCAGCTCGAGCCACAGTACTGTCTGGTCAGACCCACGGCCGTTGTGATATTGGTGATAATTATAAGACGACCGAGGTTGATTGCCTCGCTTATCCCTGACCACGTGGTAGCAGGATATCGCGGTCGCGCGAGCCTACTGACTGTTGGCACGCCAGATCATGCACATAGTGAGACTCGAAATTCACTGTTGAAATAATTTGATTCCCTGCGAATCTTGTTCGTTGGTGAACTAACGACTTTAGTGGATTATAAATTTGAAGATCTAGGAGGTCGCTTGTGTAGCTGCGGACTGCAATTGAACAGCAGCATGACTTCCTGCCTAACCTGGTACGTTGACATTTGCTCCATTCGTCTACGATTGTACTTTAGAACATCATACTGTTGTATGAGAGGCAGTTTCGTTGTGAATAGTATACTACTCACAAGTAGTATATTACCCACAGGCAACGTTCAGAAATAAAAGGGCAAGCTGCGAATGCCAGGAAAACGGAGAACAAGGAGAGACTATCGAAGTAGTGTGTACGCGCTCGGCAGAAGTTCCATCAAGGCGAATGACAATGATGGATGTGAATGCATATCTAACTTGCAAATGAGTATACGCGTTTGTATACGCGTTTGACATGACCTATACGGGCGTTTGTGCAATAAACGAATTCTCAGGCCAAGCGTCTTTTGCGGTCACAACAATACAAATTGGACGTGAGTCTTGTGTATGTGGTGATCGCCGTCAGCAGTCCCACAGGCTGCATGCTGATACACAGTGCCCAAACCTCGGTAGTTCCATCGGGTGAATTGAACACATCAGCCCTCCTGATTTCAATAACATTCTTGGTATGTGGTGCACCATTACCTCGAGGTTGGGATTGACGGTGTACGATCTGTTCGAAGCGGCCCGCTAACCTCATATGTAAAGGCGTTTCGGTGAATGCAAGGGTGTTCGGTCGA
>JTDE01006873.1:8926-20634 GCA_014338405.1 Paragonimus skrjabini miyazakii | reverse complement strand
TGCACACAATTTGGAGATCCCCACCCTCGATATTCTCCGTCCAGTTTAAATATGGCCTTGGGATTCTAACGCAGTGCTGTAATTTTAATCTCCATCGGCCACTCTAACATGCACGTACAATATACGCTTCTCTGGAGATCCTACGACTCAATCCATAGGACATTCTGGTGCTGGAATTGCTCTAAGCGCATAAACAGAGAGGCTGCTGCTTGACTGAGTATCTGTCAACATGCGTCTTTGCGCTGCCAGGCTCGAAGGCGCAGTTAAAGCCCGTCACTACGAGACTGGTGGTTGACGCGGTTTGACGGCTCGCGCATTTTATTGATCTATTGGACTGAATTGTACTTTGTGGTGATCATACCGACAGTCACTTTTGCCAGGCAGGCCAATGGACGGAGGTCTGATAAACCACATTATGATGACCCAGGTTAGTGGTTGAACGAAGGTTGATGTCTTTCCGAAAAAAGTACTACTTCTAATACATTGCCGCCAACCAGCTGCATTGTGGTACGGTATTTTGAGCCTGAAGCTTCGGATTGAAATACTAATCGTTCTCCTGTCTAGGTCTGGGCGTCGTAGTGTAAGCCTGATCGCTTCATCTGTTGCACACAACGGAATAGATAGGGAAGCACCTCCTCTTGCTTATCCCCAATGTTCCATCTGTCCCCTCCTGATTCCGATTGATAGTAATTACTCTACAGGTCACACAACAGATATGACCCATCTTTTACCACCCATCCTAGCTTAAGCTTAGAATGCGAATTAGCATGGGTGCTTTCAACGTTCACGCTCTGAAATGGATGTGTTAGCAAGCCGCTGTCGCACGGACGTTAGAATTGTTGACTGTCCATAACTGCTGTATTTCAGAGCCTAGAGTCCAGAACAGTAGTCAGTCTACCGGGATAATGGCAACCGCTCTGTCTGCCTGATACTGACTGTACACTTTGACATCCGCTACCGGTCAGGCTGGAACGGATGCAGTCTTCAGCACGAAGGCCGCAGCCCCATTGATAGATTTCATTTCCGTTAGCCGTAAACTCTGCCGTTTGCTTGGCGGGTTCTGTTAAGACCAGCTCTAAACGCTAAACCTTCTGAAATCTTTTCATTATATCTGCTTATGCCTCAATTGATCGGAATAATGTCGGTATCAAGGTAGCCTTTTACGCTGATGTAGGCCCTCTCCTTAGGTTAATACGACTTTGATATACTCATTCTGATTGGAGCTTTGAATGCTCAGATGGCAGCCTTGATGAATCTGAATCTCGTTTAGGTGGCAGGTATGAACTGGCATCACACCGCTCGGATAATGGTGGGCGACTATTACAGTTGTGGTCCAAGCATGGGTCATTTTTTAGCCAGCACTTGATTTAGATATCGTGCGCGACTTCGTTATTCCGAGGGTTGTTCTATTAGTCAGGCCTGGTCTCACATAGACCACATAGGAGTTAGTTGTAGGTGGCGTGGCTCCATACACGACTACTGTTCTTATTGGATTCAAATAATGCGTTTATACTTTCGCTAGGCAACGGCTGGCTGTTGAGAAGCGACCCAAGACTTGTCCAGATTACACGCTTAGTAGTGCTAACCCTAAAGATCTCAACTCATGTTGGACCCAAATCTTGCAGGTCATTCACGAAGCAGATACTGCAACATGCGGCCCACGGTTCTTGGGTTAAACGAACGTAAGACTTCAGAGAAGTCACTGGGTTTGTTAGATGTTAGACAGAACTTTTCTCCTAGCAGCTTTTGTAACAGTTTTAGGAGGGATGTCTGTCAGAAGCTGAACCGTAGCCTGATCGCCAATCATGGGGCTTGGTTAACGGAAAAAGTTAAGGAGATGGAAATGGCTTTTGCTTCAAAGGACACCGGCAGACTCTTCAAGTTTATCTGTGTCACTGGATCTAGGTGACCGTTGTCAGTGAAGCTGTCAGCGAGGTTGACGACATATTCGTCCGTAATGCTTTCAGAAAGTTAAACCATGAGGTTGAACACGTGGAGGACCATTTTGGCTTGCCTGGTGCATCTACTGAGTTTCCGCCATGTAACCAAGGTCCACGGTTGTATTTAGTCTCAAACGCAATAAGACTGGTAGCCCAGATGACCTTATGCTAAGTTAAGGAGGCATTAGAATAGACCTTGGCCCGGTTGTTTTGATTTGTGCGGGTGACGGAGGACGTTGCTCTGTGCCGGGGTCATGTTACGATCCCACCTGATAGAGAAAGGCAAGAGAAAACGCAAGACCACGAGCAGTATCTCTATCACGAACGAACGCAACGGTATTGCAAAGCGGTACAAAAATCAGAGCTCAGCTATCGGAACGCAAATCTCGCACCTTAGACCACCCCCAACAAGTAAAGAAAAAGACGCCCTTCAAACGAGCTTTATTTGCTGCTCAGCCCGAAAGCATAATTGCGATTTACAGCAACTGTATTTATAGGTTTGCGGTGGCCTTGGACCTAGGTCGCCAAATGGACCAATCAGAAGCGAGCGTAGCTTCCCGGACGTTCCAGAATTCTCACGAGCTTTCTAGTTCCCGGGAAATGAAGAAATCCATTTCCCTTGCAAATAATGCGAATTTTCGAGAAAAAGTTCCTTTTCCCAACAGGTCACTCGGTAGTAATTGCTATATTCAGGAAGGGAGTTAGGGGCTCTTGTAAAAATCATAAGTGGATTAGCCTAACCCCAGTCATTGCTAGGATATTGGCGTCCATTAAACTTTGTGGACTCAATGCAGCGCGAGAGACAAACATGGGAAGAACAAGCAGAGTTTCGTCCTGGACGATAGGGTACTGATCGAATTTCCACTGTCCACCAGATTCTGAAGCAACGTCACACGTATCTGCCGTTTTTCTAGACTTCATACTAGATCTATTCGAAGGCTGGGTGTATGTCTACTCGCGCCGATTCTGTCACGTATGACAGTGGTGATACTTCTTCCATCATAAGATCAGTATATGGTTAATGCATCCACAACCGAGTATGAATCTTGCCTACTTCCCACAGACCTGTCTTTTCATGGATTTCATGGCCGATTTGATATCATGACGCCGATTAACTTGGGTTTAATATCAGATACTTCTGCCGTTCTCACTTATACATCTGGCCTTTTTGGAAATGGTCGTCACCTTAACCTTAGATACCAATAACTCAGTGATTAACATTAATACTCACGCGTCATTTAACCACGGAGAGTGGAAGAAACCCCAACTTCAGGGTGTGGTAGTTCATTAATTAATTAATTAATTGCTGCAGCATATCCATATGGATTCAAACATTCAGCGTCAGAGTGCCTCCATCCTACGAACGAACAACCCAGCTGTGACAGAGAGTAATGCGGTACCTGGGGGGCATATTTCATGTAGCTTTCACTGACTTACGTTATAGATCACACCTGCTTCGTAAACCATTGTATTAAATTAACTTTCGTCTTCTCCAGCGTGTCGAACCACAGATTCTGCTGCTGGTAAACGGCAGTTTTGAACAGCTGTTATTGCATGACTGTCACGTAAGTTTTGCGTCTGGAAATATTGACACCTCAAAATGGTCATCGACAAACTTATCTGCTCATTTATTGGCCTGGCACATTGGTCGCTCTACTGATAATAATAGGTTATCTGTTAATGATAATGTGGCTGATGAAGCGTAGACTACATTTCTGGGAGTTTAAGTGAGCTGTAAAACAGGCCGGATATCCGTATGTCCATAAGAATGATGACGGTGCGTTTTTGGTCAAACAGCACAGGATCTGGAGGGTTACGTGCAACAAGCAGCAACAAGTACCTGCACGTTTGCGTCCACTACACAAGTTGAAATAACTGAGTCATGAGTTCTATTGACACCCTCCTCCCACCTTCCTTGAAATGTCAGCACAGTGTTTTCTGTACCGGCAGTTCTACTGCAATTGGCAGCGGAAATGCTGTTGCCACCCTCGGTTTTGACAAGTGGTTCTAAGTGCACTTACCAGGGTGCTACGTCGCAAGTTTGTGGCGGTAGCACAGTAGAAGCATGATATCCTCGGTGTTCTGCCCATCGCTGTAACATTCTAGAGTCAGTCAACAATATTACTGTGTTCAAGAAAGTTGTCAGTTCTTCCGAAAACCACACAGGACTTAGCCTGGCCTCAGTCATAGCTATGGTTCTGACATCTGTAGTGGATCTAAACGCCATATACAATTCAAGTGTGAACACGAAATCAAAAAATGATAAAAAACGGAAACAGTTGACTCACAGTAGTTCGTGAAGGTGCGTCGTTTAGAGTTCCACCACACTGAATGAAGTATCCAGTCGATAAGATCCGTCGTATAGTTCCCAGGTAACTTTAGAGGTCACAATGAAGATAATTCCGACGACAGATGAGTTTGGAAATGTGCTGAAATAAACGCGGATTCCGTTGGCCGTTAAATCTCCCAAAAATCTGAACGCACGCGATACTGAACACAGAGAGAGAACACAGGGCTCGCGGCCTTGGAAGTCAATTTTTTTTTGTTATTTGAATCAACTCACATGATTTAAACGAGTGTACATGTGAATTTGAAGAAGGTGAAAAATGTGAAAAACCATGAGAATTATGCAGTACAAAATGCTGTACAAGACGCTACAGAACTCCCCCCTAGAGCGTTATTTAGGGTATGAAAACGCCCGAAACGATGGATGACATTAGTCTGAGTAATCTGCGAAACGGACAGGAGGTTTGTGCGATCGTCCGCAACGTGTCTGTGGTGGAGGGGGATGAAAGAATTGCATGTATTCAGCAGGAGTATTGGAGTTTGAAACTGTTTGTAGGGGTTGTGGAATAGATTGGTTCGGAAGAGGTGGATAGGATGAAGAGGTAGTCACAGTCAGAGGAGTAGGAGGCAAGTCTGAAGGGTCCACATAAGCCACTTTTAAGCGGTCGATGCCGTTACGGTTGATGATGAAATACTTATCTTTGCGTTCAAGCACTCTAAACGGGCCGTCACAGGGTGGCTGTAGAGACTTCTTTTGGGTGTCAGCTCTGATAAACACGAAGGGGCAAGTGCGCAAGTCTTCGTGTACTTGAGTTTGCCTCGGGGTGGTCCTCGTCGGGGTTGGTTTTAACTTGCTCATGTGTAGTTTCAGACTGAGTTCAGATTGTGAAGGCACTGACACCGAGACTTGTTCCAATAATGTTCCTAGCTTCTTGATTGAGACAATGAATACCTTTGATGGAGAACGACATCTGATATGATGAATTACAGAAACCAGTGGCTTTCGTGTTGCGAATCTTTGCATACATGGGCATAATTTATTTTTTCTCCATTTGCACCTTTATTTTTTTACCTTACACAATCCCTTTCTGCTTCTTCTAATATATTTAAAACACTCGCTATGTCATTCGTTCTTATCGTGTAGGCGCGCCCAATATGTGCGTTTTCATGTGACTTGCTGACATCGTCTTATTTGACCGCCTACACTATGTGAAGCCTTGTTTTCTTGTTTAATCCTTGTAATGGATTACCTCAGTTCCAGTCTTAGGACTATTATAGTCCTTCACAAGGTTAAGATCTTGTACATGTGCATGTGTGTACAAAAATAGTTCAGGTCTATCCACATGGTGCTTTGTCTCGTTGTCTAGGCAGTTCTGTCTAGTCAGTGGTGTGAACCACAGCTTTCCCGTCCAAACAGTTTTATTTGACTTTTTTTCCCAGCTTATTTAGCCCTAGCGGTAGTCATCATGTCTTCGGTCTGTAGTAAAAGATAAATCTGACTCCCACGTGAAAATAACAGGAGGATGAGTTATTGCCTTACACTTCTAGTATATTTCCTATTTCCTGTCCAGTTTCATTAGAAATACGTTGGTACTACAGCGTACTGTGGATTGTGTTTGGTATGGGAGCAGATTTTGCATATAGTTGATTTATTGCTCTTTACCGATTTTGTTGACTGCAAAATAAGTTGCAAATGCTGAGCGGATGGCTCTGACTGCGCATTTTCTGTTCATGTAGGGGTTGTCAGGACAAGTAGAAAATGGACCAAATTATCACACCGCCGTAAAATGTGAAGCGCCCGGTATACCGTTAAGCGCTACCAGATTGTTCCATCTACCAACATTAGAGTTCATAGGACTGTGAGTGTTACTGGACGGTCACATTGACTCTGTTCGTCCATTGAATTATAATTGCACTCTCAAGTTACTCTGACGATTTCCTTCTCCATGTGCTTTACTAACGTTTCTTGTGTTAGATTAAAAATTCGGCACATAACCTTGTCGTCTGGTTACGAGACGTTGTTAAAATGTAAACCTACTTCTGATACCAACCGCTTTAATTATGTTCGTTGTGAACCCCCTACCTGTTACGCACAGTTCGTGTTAGCTGTTGTCTGTCATCCTGGTTTATTCATGCGGCCTACACCTACTTTATACTCTGATGTATTCATACTATCTACGACATCGGTTGCCTAGTTCAGTTCTGGACCTTTTTTTTCTCAGGTTACCAGTGTTGAACCAGTGCATACCGTTCATATTTACCTGTAAATTATGACTTCGGCGGAGTATGTTGGTGTGGTGGATGCTTTGCCGTATTCGGATAAAGGTTATGATGACCCGGGCATTCGAGAAGCGGCGGCCCTACTGGTTGAGGAGGAGATGAAGCGTTATAGGCCGACGAAAAATTATTTGGAACATTTACCAACTTTGAGTGGTCCAGTTCAGCCAAAGTTTGAATCCGAAATCATGAAGGCCGAATATGATCGATTGGCGAATCGTCTTCCAATGGAATTACTTAGCATGAAGCGGTATGAACTGCCTCCGCCACCAGCCGGAAAGATGACCGACGTCAAGGCTTGGCAGGACGCGATGGAGAATGCTGAGGTAACCTACGATCCACTTTATTTGATGGACTCATTTTCGGCTGTTTATAGGCTCAACTGGAACATCAAGCAACTCGGATAAAGAACTTGGAATTAATGACCGACTATGGTTGCAACGCATGGAAGCAATACAACAGTGTCTTAGAGAATGATTTGCAAAGGCACGAAAAGCGTCTGTTAGAACTCAGGTATAGACCAGCCATCGTTATTTCTACACTGATAGTCAAATTCTCTATTCTACCGTTGGAATATCGTGGCGTTTCTAAACGTTGTTAGTTAGATTGCCGTTATTTTTAGAACACTTCCATTTTCACAATTTATACTACCGTCTAGTTCGTAGGGGATGTTAGGTTATTGGTCACGTAGATTTTTTTCTCAACATTCTGTATGTGTATCTGTACCTCTTTTCGTTCAAAAAAACTCGGTCGAAACGTGACAGCGCCCTAGAACCTCCGTTTACATAAAAGTCGTGTCACAAGGTTCACGTACGATCACTTATAAAATCGCTTCTTTTCACCTGTACTTGTTTTTAGACGGCGTATACAAGAAATAAATTGGCAGAGGAAGCAAGAACAAACCGCGGCGGGAGCCCGTCTAAAGGAATTGGAAGAAACGTGGGTCGGTTTGGTTGGCAAAAACTATGAAATCGAACAGGCCATTATGGATTTAGAACGGGAACTTGAACTCGAGGGTCCCCTGTCGACTACATAAAAGGGGATCTATCGTCAAATGCGAACTTGTAAATAATATAACTTCCAATTGAATTTCACTTTTTGCTTCCACGTTTCTTGTGACCATGTTGATGGGGTCTCACATAGTCTCGCTGTTGGGCAGGATCGTTATGTATTCGGATTCTGAATGTTTTCTCTAAACATATTGAGGGCATTGTGGACCTTTCAGTGTTATGGTTTTTGTTCTTTTCTGCCAATTCCATTTTTAGCTGAGACCCAATTGTGAATAGTCAGGGCTTCGGCTGGATTCGAACGACAGTGGCGTTGGTGGATTCCAGCGTGAACCGTTTGAGGAATCCTGCCGGAGCAGTCGATCCCCTAGATCATTTGGTGGATTCCATAAGACACAATTGGTTGGTGGGTACCTGGGTCCAAATGTGAAATTTCTGAGCTTCCGGCGTGGCTTCGTAGCTCAGCTGGTAGAGCGCTTGCCGCGTTTGGGCACGATGTTTCTATCGCTGGTTCGAATCCATTTGAAGCTTTGACTTTTCAAAGTTGGGTCTCATCTAAAATCATAAATCTGCCAAACTACTCATTGGTCCCATTTTTGTTTCACGTAGGCTCAGTAACTGACTGCAACGCAACGCCGTGTGTGCTCTTTTGCTTGGTGTGTTTAATTGTTCGTGTTTCACGATTGTTCACATGAAAAGTGGTTATATGTTGAGGAAAGAAAATTATGTGTACGTCATTGTTTTTATGATCATCACACTTCTTTTTCGATTTCTGCCCCGGCGGTCAACCGATTGTATGTTATACTACTCTTAGCTCTTCGTTAGAATGCGCACAACGCCTAATGATGTTCCTGTAATTGCTCACTCGCCTCCCGGATAGTGCAACCGAATTGCAATAGGTAATTTTTCGTGAGTGTTGACCTTTTACCCATCGTACTTTAACTTTTTTTTAACAACTGCCACAGCGACGTTTGTGACACGGTGCTTACTGCGCTGATCCCGTGTTACATAACTGTCGTTTGAAGTATTTTTAAAGCTACTGATTTAGTCGAGATCTTAATGAAACTTGAGATCTCTGCAATTTTTTGACCGTTTTACAATTACATCTATTCTGCCGTGCACTTGTTACTACGTTCGTGAGCTGATCACCTGGTTATTTGTTCTAGCCCCAGTCGTCATGAGTACTCGTTTAAATTTAACGGATTGCCAGTGTGCTGCCCATCTTTGCCTCAATCAATCACGTGGAAGTATACGTTTTGCGCTGTCACAGTCGGAGCTTTAAGGCGTTTTTGGTCAAACTAAGGTGTATTCTGTGGTCCATGTAACTGTTGTTTGCAAACAGTACTTTGCGGTCGAACGTGGCATGGTTGACGAAACTGTCCTTAAACAGTAAACGCCCGAACATTTACTGCAGGGGTGCATTTAAGAATTGTGAGCAACGACTGATTTTGTTCCCCATAGTTGGCTTCCTGCTCCGATGTCCTTATCGAACTCCATGACCTCACCCAAAGAGTACAATAAAACGGTCATGTCAGAATTATATTCGAGACCGATTGACAGCTTGCTTCTCATGGTGTTGTATTAAACTCCTGAGGACAAAGCCTGAAACGAGGAAAAAATGAGACATATTAATGGTAAACGGTGCGATTTGCATGTCACAATACAGTGGAAGCCACCTTTTAACGGCCATGTGATGCGCTGTTGTTGATTACAAACTACTGATGGTGTGGGAAATTTAACTGAAACATTGCCATCACTTGTCTATTCTACACGATTTGTCTAGATGGAGTCTAACATGGTTCAGTTGATCCAAACAACAGTTGTTCAGTGATATGCGAATGTCTAGCACACTAAGTAGCAAACTTCAAAAAGCTTTGCCTGGTCTGTATCAGTATGGAACAATCATTTACAAAGATGAGAACGAACTAGTCGACACTTGTTTTGTCATTTAAAAAGTTCCAAACTCACCTCCAACCGGAAACGTATGCATTCGGCTCTTTTGTTGGCGGTGCAAACAATTCCAAGTGAACGGTACAATTTTGTGCATCTTTGTACTCGAGGTTTTTGTTATCTTTTAACTCATGTTTCGTGCCCTCAAACGTTACACTTGCTTCACCTGTTCCATAAAGTAAAGTGATGGGAAGATATTTAGCGTTGGAAACTATTAACTATTTCCCTCCTACAATCACACATTGTCATGCATAGTTAAATGTGTTGTGTTGCGTTCCGGTCAACCGTGACAATGAACATACGTTCGGGCATTCCCTGCTTAATTGCTAGACCGAATGCATGTGGTTCAGTTATCTGTTAGCGTCTTTCCTACACTTATTTTGATTATGCAAATTCACGCCGTTCTCTTTTAGCACTGCTTGAGAAATGAAGCTTTTGGACACTGTTAGTATAACCGTGGCTCTCTACCGCACGTACTCTAAAGCAAATCCATTAAGTAAAGACATGCGTACTACAAGATGGCGGTTAGTACTGATATAACGAGATTAGTCTTTTTGAAATAATTCAATATTTTCGTGGTCACTTGATGGCACAAACAGTTGTCAATTTCTAAATAGTAGCCGGGGTTTTTGAATAGAAGTTGAATACCGTTCATATTCGTTACGGTTTTCACATTCAAGTGGACTTTTCAGCCGACCGTTTTCAGCGTATACGGATCTATGTGGCCCGAAGTAATTCATTAGAACAACGGAATTTAATCGGTTGCAACTATGGTTGTTGATTTATACACTATGCACTAGGTGATCAACTGACTCACAATCTAACATGTGCTGACTTCTATTAATAAAAATAATCAAAATTAATGACGCCGGTTGCCAGATTCACTGTAGTAGGTTCGAACCCAGGTTACCTTAATTGTACTCAAATAGGGTTAAGCGCCTTGATAGTCTCGAGCTTTTTATTGACTCAGAATGTCGGATAATGGCAAACACTTAATGTATAAAGACTGTCAGTTTTTGACTTAATTAGTAAGGGTAATTTTTTCAAATTACAATGCTTACCGTTTACGTCATATTCTACGGGTATCTGAAACGTGTAGGGCTTCACCGTGCATACAAGGGTGAACATCACAACGAACACGCATCCAAATCTAATCATCCTTCAGTTGACCCGCTTCTGTATTGTGGTAATAAAATTAACGAATGAAGTGAATTCGAATGAACACGTATCAGAATATCATTTTCGTATCGGACGTACTCGTGAATAATGTTCTAGGTCCATATTGTTTCAACTGAGTCTGTATGAACTGTTGGATGAAGCTTGATATCAGTTCATCTTGTCGAAGATATCGATCCAAGTAAGGGGTGTATAGTATGATGCAGTTTTTACAGATGATACAGTCATTAGCATTGTGCCAGCGTGTTCACAGCATATAACCCGAGATCAATCTGTTGCTTGGGTATGGTATGAACTGATGAAAATGTTCTTTCAAGTATTTTCAGGTTTTGGCGACTATTTGGTATTCGCTACAAGATGCAGCGTCAATCGAGTAAGATGTATTTGGAAATCCAGGTAGCAGATTTTATTGCTTTTTTCCAAAGAACTTCATCGTTGGTGACGGAAAAGAAAAACAATGAAACCTTGTTTATTTGTCGCTGGTCCATATTCCCTTTATCAGTATCATCTGGATTTTTGGATTTGCAATTTTGACACAGCCGGCTATTTCCACATTATTTTTACTGTTGCGCGAGAGTATAATCGTTCAGTAACTTCATGCCACTAGAACTGTTTACCGCGGGTATCTGTGTTTTCTTTGTGCAGCTTTGTTCGCTGCTTCCCACTTATCGATTAAATGCTCACAAATGACGATCACAACCAGTTTCAGTGGTATCACAGGACAGTTTACTCACGACGAGTGTTAGATGTGCTTGGTATCGTGTTGCTGAGGTTCGTTGTATCCGGGTCCTCTAGGTTTCCATCGTATCGCCCGTTTGGACACTTGTGTAATGAAATTGGACATTGACCGTAGAGCCGTTTGCTACATTATGAATGTGGAATGAAGCAAAAACGCGAACGTCGGGGAAAGCAAGCTTGCTGATCAGTAATACGAAGGACGGCAAATGTCATGATTGATTCCGTTGTGGTTGGAGACTCGACATTATTCGTCAGTTTTGGATGCCATTCAGACGATGGACTTCATGACTTCCCACCATAACAGTTTTCTTCTTGTGTTAGAAATGTCTCAGCC
>JTDE01006871.1:0-10515 GCA_014338405.1 Paragonimus skrjabini miyazakii | reverse complement strand
CAAACTCTTCGGGTACTCAGGCTACTTTGTGTCACACCTTGGCTGAGATTCTGGTGTGCCCAATAGCTAAACTATTTACTATGTTGGTGAACCAAGGGAATATTGTTGACAATTGAAAGGCAGCCATTGTGGTGGCCATTCATGAAGAAGGATCAAGGGAAAGAAGTGCACATAACTGCACTATTAGCCTAGATTACGTCCTTTTGAAGGTGTGTGCGGGAGTTACCTCAGATTGCCTGTATAACTTTCCAGTACCAACATCGTTGACGGTCCCGTGAAAAATGTGTTCCGTCTACGAAATCTTATTTGTTGCCCGAGAGAAAAAATTAGGAGGTTAGACTTGGGGAGCAACTACAAATTTGCTCCCCCATTTGTTTCCAAAGCCCTTCGTTCGGTCAATCACCGACTGATCCTCGAAAATCCTAATTATTACTTCATAATGTCAGAAGCTTTCAAGTGAGTTTGGACTTTATCAGATAGGGTAGTCAGTGGCTGCTGTGAAAGGCATGTTCAGTATATGGAAGTTTCTCATCGAAGTTTCACAGGGTTTTGTGCCAGGACCGCTTCCGTTTTGTTATATGACAAAAAGTGAGTTGTCCGCCACGTTTGTCGATGGTGTTAAGATTGTCGGCAATCCTAATCAATCAGATACCCAAAATGCTTCGATCTAAAGCGGTTATGTGGTTCATTGAGATGATTGAGTCCTCCTTAACCTTGTCAAGAAACCGTCTACGGATAGAATCATAAAAGCCGACGGCGACTGCATTCAAGACACTTCTGAACATACCCCCGACTCCGTCAGCAGCTGTGCCTCGCCACCTAATCTAAACGTTCGCTGAAAGTTATCCCATGAAAGTGTTTATACGCGAACGCGCGAGGCTTGTGTAATAAGCCGTCAGAGTTGCGTGACTCAAGTTTGGCCACTTGCCTGGTTTGATTGCTATTACGGAGAGGTGGCTCTCCATATATATAACAAACTCCCAAGTCTGAATACAAAGTTGCTGCTTCCGACGCGATGGTAGTGAGAGCGGTCGAGCAGGTTGAGTGGCTCAATACATACCGAGTTCCTTATTTCCGCTTTCTCATGTGACGTTTTACTAGCGAGCCTACCAGGTTACCTTTTGTGCTCTTACAGAAATAACAACTGCACAACCTGTGTAAGCAGAGTCATTTGCTGTCCTCCAAATGTTAATCCTCCGGACAACAACAGATTCACTCATGCTTTGGATCCTATATGAAGCGAGAAATTCACCAGCGTAACCATTCTGGATGACTTCAACTTTCCGCAGATCGCCTACGAATTCTTGGATCCACCAGGCAGGCAATTCTCACAGCCATCAGACCCAGACGCCACTGTGGACTTAGGCCTGATTGGGCACACCCAGAACGCAACTAAGTAGCGCCATTACCCTAAGTTCTCCCGACTTGGTTGTTCACTGTCCAACGAACCACCGGTGGTTGGCAATCACCCGATTCTTTCCTCTGGAAACAAGTGATCATGTTACTCATTCTGATCGGTCTGAAGTTCCTCAAGCGCACAATACTCGGTCCATTAAGCAATCTACCCCCACCATCAGGAATTTTCTAAGTGAAAGAACATGAAAAAATAACCACACGGTGTCTGCAGATACCCACTGGACGCAGCTAAAGTGTTTTACAGTTGCCAGTTGAGACATTTATCCCACGAACATTCACAGACGAAAAAGTTAAAAAATGGCTGGTACAAAACACTGGCAAACGTCTGCTCCTGAAATGTTATTCCTGGGACTACCTTCAGTAGAGGGTGCTCAGCAAGCTCACATTCACTAAAACGCGAGACCCAGTAGCTGCATTCCAGCAACCAGACTTGACCATACTGGCTTGCACAGTGATCTGGAGATTCATTCGAGAAAAACCCAAAAGGCACTTCAAGCCTACTTACTGTTTCGAAGAACATACCTTTCCTAGTAGCTAAAACTAGACGAACGATTTGATACATTAAGCTCTCTTTCTTGCTTCCTTATCCTCGGTTACACCCTTATAAACTATGCATACGACCCCCATTCGAGTATTGCACGTTCATATATGGTCACCTGCGCAAGTCTGATACGCTAGCTTTGGAAAACCTCCAATGTGTATTCACGGAAGGTTTAGCGGGTTATCTGTCTGCTGCCAGACGCTTGCACTGAATCCCATTTGGATGAACCGTCTCATGCTGAACCTTGCACCCATGTATAATCTAGTTGATGGCAATAAATTCACCGTCAACTTCGCGATTTGCTTACAACATAGCTCGGAATACAACCTCGGAAACAAGTGGTTTACTTTGACAGTCCTTGAATCCCGTGAGAACTGCGTTCAGATTTTTTCCTGGTGAAATACTCCTACATTTGGAGCAACCTCCAACATGTAATTGGTGTCAGTAAGAATATGCATCAATTCAAACGAATCCTAGAAACTTTCTTGACAACAACGGACGTCACGTTCTTTTTCAAACTCTGCCTGCCTAGGGATACTTTGAAAACGGACTCAATAACATATGAGGGGGACCCCTGCATCGCATGTTACAACGCCATGTACACTTCGAACTGACCAGAGCTATCAATTTCACCCTTGTAATTATTTGCCTAGATTTCGAAACTCAATAGTGACCCTAGTAAGATAGATGTTCTACATAGTTATGTCTAAAACTTGCAGGTGAACAAAAATTGATGTCAATGTCCATACCCCCGTTAGTTATAACTAACTCATCCTGCTACGCTCTTACTTCATACTCAGTGATAACCAGTTGTGTGAAGCCACTGATTACTGTGCAAGAGCTATGCACGCTGAACTGTTTGGAAAAAATATATCACTCAACCTGTTCATCTCATATACATACATACAAATCTGTGCCTCTTCCTATCCTAATAGCCACCTGGCTATCTTTCCCTGCTGGTAGACATTCTTTGCATGCCATAGACCGGCGTTGTATGCCGGATCGACACCGGAATTTGGGTGGAATCTTATACCGGTAAAAGATGCTAAACGATCTCTTTTTGCGTAGGATATAATTTTATAACTAACAAACAGTTATACATTTTCTATATATGGTTTGGCCAAAATAATTACATATTCAATTATTTGTCTTACTTCACATTGATGTACGCTACAGCTACATGGTTGTTTTCCCTTTGTTGGTATCCTTCGATCCCTGTGAAACGTTTTCCGCCTTGCCCCATCCTTCAACCGTGTACACCCTGTGGTGCAAACATGTGTCCTTAATTCGTAGGTCGTCATTGATTCGCACTCGCATTAAATGTGCGGGAGGGCGTCAGAAGGGCACCGAAAGCATGAGCGTAAACACGGTTGATTTGTATGATTTGTTTCAAGAACACTTCGGTAGTGCCATGTCCCCACAACAGTTCCCGAACTTAGATGCAGTGGGAGCCAAACGTAAACTTTTCGAATTTCCGTCTGGCTCATCTTACTACATCCGATCAACCGAACCTGCGGTCGGTGATCATAAGAGACGCATCTACGCATGTGTCCGTAAGGTCCAAATATTGCGCTCATCTTCTGGTGTTCGAGAAAAAACAAGCGCCCAAACTGGATGCTCGCCATGGTGATTTTGTTAAGGTCTGTTGCATCATTTCAAGTTTGCTGTATTTTGTTTGGTTACTGATGAGGAGTGGCCCTGTGATTCACTATTTTTCATAAGAATAAACAGTATTAACCAATTTTATTCATACATCAGATACTGTAACCGTTTTCCCTACTCTTATTCAGTCTAAGTTCTGTACCTTTCCATATGTTAAAATAAGACATCCTTCTTCCATATTCTTTCTTGAGTAGCTTGTAATTCGTACCTTTCCTCGATGCGTAAACAATCCTTTTGCTCCGACCCAACCAATGACCATTTGTTTGAGTGAACTCAGTTTCGTTTTATCGTTCCCCATTATTGAGCGGCGCCTAGTTGTCAAATTTGTTGCACGGATATATTCTTAATCCAAATTCTGAGAATTTTTCACATTCGAGGTGAGATATTTAATTTTTATTTGCATTGATTCAATTAGTACTGTATGAAATCCAGTGTTTACGAGCGCTTACTCATTAACCGTTTCGAAGATAGGCTATCTTCTCTGTCATTGGATATTGAGAAAGGCATTTTTGGATCAACGGATTAAGTCTAACTCGGGGAGAACTTGAATCGTTAGCGAACGTTTCAATGTGGCATACTTCATCGTCAGTTGGATCATTAACGGAGAATTTCGGGTTGATCAAATTCGTCATCCTTCACAATCATCCGTGCAACATGAATGCTGCAAAATACGAGGCATCAATGCTTCGCCTAACTCCGAAAGAGATCGAGAAAATTCGACCATGGCTGTTCAGTGGCACCGCATCCTTCAACATAACTCAACACATCCGCAGGCACTTTGGCAAGAAGACAACGACGGAGGACGTGTGCAACCCTCGTGCACGATTGTTTGCGAAGAGAAACATTGTTATCTACCTAGGGAGAGTGAATGCCCAACTGAACACAACTGGTTAGTGCGTTCATTCGGGTTATCTGAACATCCACATAAAAAACTCGATTAGCCCACGTGGAGTGGTGGTGGTGTTAACCAGCCGTCATGACTACCAAAAATGTACTAAGCGTTCAGTGTGGTTGTATCGTTCGGAATTATCAAGCCCGTTCCGAACAAAGACGCCCAGGCTGGATGTAAACGAAATTGATGCAGGTTATCCTCGCCTGACTGAAACCATGATCTGACTACCGGTTGAAAAGGAACCTGAAAACGCGGCCGTCAACTATGGGAGCTAATCCAATCCCATACGGAACGCCTCATCTACTGAAACTACAGAATTAATAATTACAATGCAATATGTTTCACTTCCTCACCATTCACTAAAATAGTCGAGTAATATTATCGTTTGCATTATTTGCAACTATCAACCGCATAAACGCAATTCAACCAAGTTAACTGGTTCAGTCTATGTTCCAATTCCATAAGGAATTCTACCCAGTTCACGTTTTCATTGCCATGTGATTGTCTTACCTGAGCCATATTATTCAGTAACACTTCGGCGCTACTTTTATATATCTTCACCTTCCAGTGTCCCTGAATGGTGTACGTGATTCATTCGTAGTCACACATTGTGCTACATCCGTCACACCTTTCGCTCAGGTTTTCCTATACTTGTTTGTGCATCCGTGTGTACGGAAGACTTCAACGTTTCTGATTGGTGTACATGGTCCATTTGGGTACGTACACAACATCGTATGCTTTTCCATAAGGACCATGTACAATAATCCTACGCCCTTCACATTATCACTTTACATTCTTCCGTTTATCACGTAATATTGACTTACATCCCTGATTCCACGATCAAGTCTAACGTCAGAGAACATTGTATAACATCCGGACATTCAAAATCTCGTACCGGCTGGACAATTCACGAGGTCTGTAAAATTCCGTCGATTTTAAGGAAATAACGAAGTGCAGCCCAGAAGACCGTCCATTTCTCGGTAAAAGCATAGGCCCTCTTATCTCTCCCCATCCTGATATCATTTTCTATGTATTTTTCCGTAACTGTTCACATCAAATAGTGGCGAAATTCTTCGATTGCTTATTTTCTCCATCCCCAAATATCCTCTCTGGCATGACCTTGACAATTAGGCCAGCGTTAACCTTGTGAAACGAAAACTGACGCAATTACTCTGCACTTGGGAACTAGTTTTTTATAAGCAGGTGTCCCAAATATTTCTTCATAAACTGGAATTTTTCTGTCCTGTTATGTCTGTTTGGTTATTTCATTTTCATGGGTGTATTGTATAGTTATTACTTACGTGTATGGCATGCATTAATGCGTATCGTGTTGTATTATGTACATTGATCACGCTCAGATGAGCGTGATTTTCACGTATGCGTTGAGGAATATACTATAATATTATATATATGTTGAAATCAAAGCCGTGCATACTATGCATCGCCACTACTGAGGGGGTCACTGAATCCAGTACTAAGGCAGCCGAGGTCATCACCAATTAATTGCACATAGCATGCGTTAGTCGCCTTGAGTATCAACGCCCGACTCTTGGCGCTCACTTGAGTGTCTCCGGTTAGCTCTAGCTAATGTGCCCAGGACCCTCACACAGCTAAAACTTCATGTCACTGACCTCTGATAATAGCATACATGGCTTCCTCAAGGCGTATGCCGAACCTCTGGCAGCTAAGCTGCAACACACATACAACATACATACAACCACTCATTAACAGAAGGTGGGGTACCCGAGGAATGGAAGCGCCGTTGCATGAAGTCCACTCACAAAAGTTGCAACCGATGCAGTGCCGCCAACTGTCATACTGTTGCGTTGGCTCCCGAAATTCTTGAAAGTCTTAGAAGACTTAGTAGACCACCATATCCCAAGCCACCTGCAGGTGCATATATCATTCATCTCCGAGCAACACGGTTTCCACCCGGGCCACACGCGCACCACCAGCATGCTGCCTACATGAGATTAATGCACAAAGACAGCTACCTCCTGCCTGTGGGGTAGACATTGTATACCGAGACTTAGCCCGAGCATTTGCTAGGGTCGACTACCAAGCACTTAGGCCTAGAGTTGATAATTGTGGCATTACTGGAAGAATACTTAACTGGTTGAGGAGCTATTTGTCCGACGGATCATGGTTTCAGTGATCACGTCGAGTGGTTCGGCCATCATTCGGCACCCAGGGGTGTATCACAATCCTTAGTTATTGGCCCCTTGCCCTCCCTTAGCTTTGCCGACGCCATTACCCTTACCGCGCATCACAAGCGACTAACATCCGCAGATGATCTAAAAATCGGGTCTCTTTTACCTAATTTATCAGACAGAGATTTACTCCAGTCAGATTTTGAAGGACTATATCAGTGGGGGTGGAAAACAAGTCACCATTCTGTCTGAGAAAGTGCTTGGTTCATCATGCTTGCCAAAGTACCACAAATTCACCACATGGTCGATACCCTCTTTCTAATTGCATTCCAATAATCCGGTCTATGAATGGTGATACAGTAAAAAATGGGAAATCTAATACAGCATATCTACACTGGCGCCCACGGCCAGCGGCGTAATGCACTCAGTCGCAAGAAGTCTGGTTCGTCCGCAGCTAACCAGTCTCCTTAGTCTCAGATGGAACTGAGAACACGAGCCTGTCTGCCCCGCCTGTTTCGGTGCATCAGGCTCGTTCATCAAGATACACACTGAGCCACTAAACGGATTATATGACTGAAAAACAGTCATATACCAAGGGATCAAAGCAGCTGAGTGCATTCAGCCTGGAGCGCCATCGTCTCCGTGAAGATACATATGTACGCAGAAGGCACCAAACTCAGCTTATCCCTGTACTTGCCCGCCGCAACATAGCAGTAAGGCAATTCCCATGCTGAGCCCCTTTAATCCAAATAGGTAATCAGTAGCGTGTGTTTAAGGAAAAACTGTTATTGGAAAACCTTACTGCAGTGGGTCATCAGTTCGCACTTCTAAGAATCATTCATACGCCAATTCGACAGGCATCATACCGAAGTACAATCCTTCATCGTTCATCATCTACCTTGACTGTACCGTACAGTGTTCAGGGTGAGATTTGAGTAATCAACAATGGCCAGAGTACTCAACCGTACACATGTTCCTTACTTTTAAACTCATACTACCAAGTTTGCTCTTTTATCTGCACCCCTTTTGGCAAACTGAATATTAAATGTTCGCCCTGCATTTGTCAACTAAGTTAATAGTTCCTTTCATGACCCTGGCATGGTTGCCAGGCTCTGTACTGTTTTGATCCGGGCTATGATTATCAGGACTCCCATCGTTTTGGGCTGAACAATGTCAGAGTGGTCAAATGGGAGCAGCAGATAGAAGGCAGATACCAGCACTGATCGGCTGGACACAAAAGTCTCACTCACACATCCGCTGGCCTTTATCCTCCGGATTTGCACTGGATACGTGCTGTGTTTGTAGGACCACAATTTGTACGTGCAAATTACTCGTGGGCAGGGTTATGCGCAGACGACCTTCGACTACAATCATTGCCGCAAGCTAGTCTGAACCAGATGTCACCAACCAAGTAGTCCTATTAGTATGCCCCGACCCCGGCTTTTGTGAACCATCATGACTGTCATTTTTTCTCCACTCGCCCTAGTTGTCATCTTTATCATAATTAACTTAGTTCTCTCCCTTCCTCTTGACTCCAACCCGTGCTTTCTTATTGTGAAACGATCCAGGTGCATGCGCCCCCGTTCTCATCACAACACCTGTACCACTATCCATGTCTGATTTGCTCAACAGGCTACTAATTGTCCGACACCGATATCTCCAAGGAGCACCCGGCAATGGGTGACAGTATTCACCTCTCCTTCGTTTAACCTAAAACAACGTCATAACTAAGTAAGGGGCTTCCTGGACTTGCAACCAACCAGCCGAACTTGTTGAGATGGCCGCGCGGCCAAAGACCTGGGACTTTTCATCAAACGCTGGCAAATTCGCTCGGTTGATTGCTCCCAAAAACATGGAAACCTGTCGTCATCTTCAGACGGTAAATGGAAAAGTGCAATGGGCAGGTTTATACAGCTAGACACAATGAATCCACCTCCCTCGCTACTTCCAGCACACAGCCCAATGAAAAAACGGGACAGAGTGACCTCAGTTTAGCACAGAAAGGCCGTCTCTCGCGGGGTTCTCTGTCAACATGCCGCTGCATAAAGAATTATTATGACCACATCTGAAACAGTGCGGTCAAGCATGGTACCCGGACTTTGAAAATAACATGAAGTGTATGGAGAAGTCCCAAAGGCTAGATACCTAGATGACTAGTGAGAGGAATTATATTGACTATGTGACCAGAGTGGAAAGTTCGGGCTTTCGTTTTTGAACCCAAACAAATTTGTGGAGGCCTAGTCGAAGCTCGTAAATTTCTACGTGGTTTCACTGATTAAGTGCCAGCTCTTTTCTCAGTTGGCGAAGTACTAGACGTCAACGATCGCCCGTTTACTCTGTGCAAGCTGCGTGCTCACACGTATATGACAGCCGAAATTTCAGCCAATGGTGTCAGTAGTCGGTGGAGCAAGCTACATACAATGAGGCTAGAAAAACCGAATGAAATCACAAACTGCATTCTTGCCTGACCCATTTCAGAAAACCCTCCGAAATATTGTTGGTTTTTGGTATTTGCTTCGACAACAGTGTAGCTGAAATTGTCAGGGGATGTCAGGACTTTATCTCGAATACCAACACTGTCCACCATTCGCGAAATTTACTTCGACCAACATCCTTACTTCGGATTAAAAGTATGTACCTTGTACTCATAGGGTGTTGGTTCACTCGTGGGCCAACAGACAATATAATTCAGCTTCACACAAAATGAGTGTCATTGAAAACGTCTGAAAACTGTACAGTTTGGCCTCTCTTATTTACGCTGTGGAAGGCAAGACTGACTATAACTTCCACAGTTGGCGCCTTCCATAAGTTGAGCATAAAGTTCGACGTAAAACTTCATCCATTTGATTTAATGGGAATGTTAAAGGTTGTGTTTCAATGGTTTGTAGTGTACACGTTCCGCGGTTATATTTCAGAATTCCTTTTTGCTCGTTTCATGTACATCACTTTGTTAACTTTATCCCTACTTTTGTTTGAAAACACTTTCATCAACACTCGAGCCCGACCGGCGGCAACTTTAACCGGGAGTTTCTGCACTCCGCCTCCGTCTACTTCCATTGGGTGGACCTTTCACTGGCAAAGTAATTGCATGGTAACATTTTATAGCGCTGCATCCCTACCGACCTGCAAACGCTGAACGCCTTGCAATCTCACCCCGCGTATAAAATTCTTTATTCAACGACGTCCTCAACTTATCAAGGAGTCGTTTTAATTTTTGCGATGTCCTTTGATTTATTTGTATGCACACTTTCTGCCCCCATCCGTCAACGCCACAGCTTTTCGTGAGCGTTATATTTTTTTGTCATTTTCACCGTTTGGTTGATTAGGTTGCTGCAGAGTTAACCACGATAAAGTTTACACACAAACAATGTGATGCCCGAAGCAGTAAACCATGGTGAATTCGCTGGCGCATATGTCAGACGGACATCGGAACGAAATTCTTGCTTTGTTCGTAATAGTTGCGTTTTTCACAAAAGTGATCAATCCCTCGGCAGAGCTTTCCGAACGTAGAAATGTTAATTTTCGTGCACATTAGTAAACCTTCCTCACTCTTCGTTCGCTTCTCGTTGACATGTCTCGTTTCTTTAAATTGCCTGTACACACCCCTCATGTTTTGGTATCGTGCGTTGAATGATCGTCATTCGGCGCATAGGGCCAGCTTTGGGACATGTTGGCACTAACTCTTATGCGTTTGCACGATATGACCGCCTCATTGAGTTGAGGTAACACTCACTGGCTTGCTGTTCTGAAGGCAATTGACAAAGTTGGAATGATGTAAATCGGTGTAAACCAATGGAGTCCAGAAGATCTTTGTTGCGATTGCTCAGCTGATTTATATTAATAATAATAATAAT
>JTDE01006870.1:21915-33921 GCA_014338405.1 Paragonimus skrjabini miyazakii | reverse complement strand
CAGAGAATCAGACCAGGCAAAAGAGAGAACAACGAACCGAACCAAAACGCAACAGACTGACACCACACACAACGAACACCTCACAACGGACGCATCTGCTTTTTGTCTGGCCGCTCCCCTTTGGCCAATCTGACATGGTTGAACCTGTAACGACGGAGGTCGCAGTCAGCACAGCCCTCCAGATCAAAACAGCACACAAGCCTGACCACCACGCCAAGGTAGCAGAAAAGGTCGAAATATACAGACTGTGGGAAGCGCATAGCTGCAGCAGTCTTTCGCCATTATCAGTGCGTTGTGCCCGGACACCAAACATACCTCTCAGCCGCTTCTCATCCGAAGAAAGACCACCAAACTGAGCATTTAAATCGCCCGCTAGTATGATGATGTCTGAGTGTTTAGTTTGCCTCAGAAGGACAATGAGGGCGTCATAGAACGCATCCTTGGTAGCATCCGAATAGTTGTCCGTCGGAGCGTGCGCCGATGTAATGAATACACAACGCCTTTCTGATTTCCGTCGACAGAATTTAACCGACGTATTGAGTCTGACAGCGCACAAGCGACTGTTCACTGGGATCCACTCGAGCAAACACTGTTCCGCTTAGGAACTCAGTGAGATTCCTACTCCAGCTTGACCGCGAGATTCAGCCTCAGCGTCACCAGAAACCCTGAGATAGAAGCGCTTGGATCGACAATGAATAACCGTGCTAGAATCGTAGACTCGCGTCTCCGACACACAGCACACATCAAGTTCAAGACTTGAGATAGTACTTGCCGGAGCAGCTTGCTGACCGACTTGTCGGAGAGTGCGGACATTGAAGGCGCCAATGGTTACCAGTTGTCTTGGTCGCGGAAAACAACTATCGCCCGAAGGTACATGTAAGGCAGAAGACATGAGGCGCAAAATAGTAGGAGGAAAATGTGTTGGATGAAAAATGTCATTGTCAGGAGAACGATAACTTCTGATACTTCCCGGTCGTTTATGCCGCGGAAGGGGGTTCACTTGAGGGAACCCACCGCAAGCCTCTGACTCAAAAGTCTGATCTGCAAGACAACAGGATATAAGGTTTTCTTGGAGGACCCCACCCTGAGCCAATGACTCAACAGTCTGACTCACTTGGCAGTGAGGGGCTTGCCCAGCCCAAAGGCGCAGTGAATAAGATATTGATGTTTCATTCTGAGCACTGCTGCGCGCAGTGGATGTACTCGAAGCTACATCAGGCTTTTGAGAGGTAACATATGTTTTTTGACCTTATTGGATAACAAGCAGGCAATCACGGTCAATCGTTGGGCGATCGCAGTGCTCTTTGTTTGAGGGTACATTTTCTAACCTACTTCTTCCTGATACGGAAGACAGCAGTGCCACAACTATGAAAATAGTTTTGCTGTATGCCCAAAGGATCGTGCCTCACTACCTAAACAATCCTACGCCGTCAGTAGTGCGACATCCAATCCTATGAGTGTAACTGCTTTCCGTCTGACTGCTCCCCTTTGGCCTGTCTGAAAAGGTTGTACCTGGAAGAACCGGGGTCCTAGTCAGCATAGCCCGCCGGAGCAGAACAGTAAACAAGTCCGACCACCTCGTCAAGGTAGCATTATAGGTCGGAATCACCATCATTATTATTATCATCAACATAAACACCAATACACCAATGATTCCCACTTATGTTTAACTGCCACACAACCATGAAGAAAGGTGAGCTCTAGCCAGGAAGGAAAAATAGGAGGGACGGTACCTGTCTACTGGAAATAGCTAGGCCTATACTCAAACATTCAACATTAAGGTGCTTACACCTTTCGAGCAAACAACCAGGCCATAAATGAAAGTAAAGCGTCATCAGCAAGATGGCTCTTACTGTTTCGCGTCATTAAACGCATTTACTTCAGACAACTCGGCCAAACAAAGACAACATTCACGCCACTGAGTCCGATTAGCTGTCATCTCATCTGACATTTAAGGCCATCAACTCTCAGTCGCGAGGCCCCCAACCGAAGTCTTCGATCGAGAGCGCCAATAACCACGTTTCGGTTCATTTCCGGAGGGGAATCACAGGAACTCGGCTGGTATTTAACCTCAGCAAATAGTATTGGCCACTTTAGTTACGCTACATAATAGTGTTCTGCACTGTGCTACGCTTGCCAGCACAGCAGGCCAAAAGAATGTTGCTAAATTCGCGAATTTGTAGGCGAGCTGTTGGCATATCCCTTGTGCCCGCTTGTCGATTTTTCTATACTGTTGCCTTTTTGATGGTAAATTGTGAAAAATGCCCATCTGTTTTTGGGGAGGTAATGAGATACCATTACACGGTTTCCGATAGCGACCAAAACTGACGCTGGTGCTGTTGAACGTCTTAGTACGATATAAACAACTGTTGACGTTTACTATCGAGCTTCCATAGTACGCAGTTGATATCCTGAAAAACGTTGTTTCGGGTTTGGTCGATATTTCGACTTGAAGTGTTGTGGGAGTAGATCTGTATGAAACCTCTACTACAGAATTCTGCACTTTTGCAGACAACACATTCCTACCTCTAACTTAACAGAACCAAAAATCAACACATATCATAATGCTCGCTACACGGCTTGAAAATCTCCGTACTTGTTTGAGCAAAGGTTTGATGATACCACCCACCGTATATGTCAGAGCGAATAGCAGGAACCACTTTCTCGTCACATTTCCAATTAGGACAAGGGTAGGAAACTAGGAACATTTTTCCAGTTAGTATCAACTTATCGCAGATAATAACTTGATTAGTTAACTTTTAAATATAATCCACTTGAGAATAAATCGGAAAATACTTGAACCAAACACATTTTCGATCAACTTTTCATCGTATTCAGTTGCCTTGAGAACTTAATATGAAACAATTCCGGGGGAAGAAAAGGCAGCGGAATTAGCATACATGCATACATCTTGTCATCCGTTGTGTACGCTAAGACCACGATCAAGCAGAAAGACAAGTATTTTTCTCTCAGAGGGTGTTGACCCAATGAAATAAGCTATCGCTTTTCATTATTAATGCCCTTTCCAGGATAAAACTTAAGATGATGTACAACTCACTTTTGCTCGGCCGAAGTGGTCACTAAGATAAACCATCTCCGGGACAAAGTTCTTCCTTTCAAATTTTACTGCTTCTGGTTTAACAGTGACATTAAAGCACAGTGCTATCAGTTTTTTTACTATCGTTTTCTCAAGAAGCCAATGCCCGCATGGCACTGGATGACAAATGAACCCATTTGGAGTACACAAGCGCCCAGCCCCGCACACGCACACCGGTCCTTGAACCCACCCATTCGTAACGACCACGAACCTGACCAAAAGGTGCTGCGGTTCTGGCCACATTCACTGCAACAGTGTTGTAAAATATACCAAAACATGAATATATCAAAAGTAGCGCCTACAGTATATTAGACGGGGCTATAAATTTTGTGTATGAAGAGGAGCCACTGAATGTAGCACGTTGCAATGTCTGTCAGCGTTTTAACCTGTGATTTGAATGATCACATGGTTACCTAACGGCGTGGTTAGCTAACCTAGGTGACCCTTGTTTCTTACTCAATGAATGTCGGAGTCTCAGTACTTTGTGACCACGTCGTTGCGGTTTTAACTTCAGGTGGTAGCACTGCAGTCGCAGAATGATGACCTTTTGCTGATGGTGCACAAATGCTACACATGCACCACATGCGACCAAAAGGGTCTTATAAAACCGCGATTATAATCGCGTGGGTACACAGCAAGTTAAACGCGTTATTTAAGACCCTTTGTTATCTGTTCATGAAGGAAACAATTGTCAAATGCCTCCTGATAAACACAATAACGCGGCACACGATGATTGTGATAATTAATTAACAATTCAATCAGCGCACCAACACGGAGCAGACTCACACACATACACACACAAACACACATTAACTCTCTATGCTTATTCGCATCCGGGGATCTTCACGTGGTGACCTATGGTGAACCGTAAACCCTTACATCCTACTGGTAGCTTGTCGACAGACCGCAGGTGAAACACACAAACATGTGCTAGTTAATAACTGCTTAATTTATAGCTTGTACATTGTAAATTTTTTGAATTAAATCGCTTGATAAAGGCTCTCCGAAAGGGACGAAACGTTGCGAAACCGATAACTCTTTTGGTTTTTAACTCGTTGTGGCTTAACCAAGGAATTAGTTAATAATGAACATCAGCACAACGCACAATATGTTTTCCCATATCCGTTCCGTTTATGGTTCGGCAGTACTAAGTTATCCCAGTATATTACGTTTGCAGGTTTATGAAAAACTTACTCCACACGACCGGACAACGGTTTCATCGTCGGGAGGAAAATCAAGTTTTCTTTTCTAATTTGACTCGCATTTTAACAAAAGAATATTTTTCCACTTCAAGACATTAAAATTTGTTATACCAAACATTTGGCTGGTGCTTTAACGCAGTTTCACAAATTTGTAAACTACTCATTAACTGTCACGGCATTGAAATTGCGTGCATTTCTTCCTTACCTCCATTGAATTATTAAAACAAAAACGTTTTCGGAAACAGATTTTCACGATTTTCGGAACTGTAACACGCCGTCGTGCTTCACAAATCATTATTATTCCGAAGACTTCATAGTCACTTTCGGTCTACCGATTGGATGCAACCAAAGACGGCTGGCAACCACCGTCAAGAAGATTTCAGATGTTAGAGGGAAATGGATAGAAAATAAATAAATAACTGGAGACAGGCAACGTGGTCGCCGGTCACTAATCTTGTCAAACAACACCGAGAAAAAGAGCTTTAATAGATAAGCAACTATAGTTATAAACAGAAGAGCAGATATTTTATGTGAAGTTACGGTACAAAGTTCATCATGGTTGTTTATCGCACACAGCAAATAAAAATGAATACAAATTCAGGATTGGCTTTCTACAGGTAAACCAAACGCCTCAACAACTACAACGTTATGCATCTCAGCGAACCTAAGACAACAGAAGTATGAAACGAGCTCCAACATATCCAATCGTAGTCTCTGTTTGTGATAGTGTGGGTACCAGGAACCATATTCATGTTGGCCACGTATTTCGATTTTATTTCACGTTCTTACAATGGGATGGTAAACTTGCATTTATCGGTGGCGACTTTGACCTTAAATTTTGATGGTGGCAATAGACTGTACTTAGTGACACCTAATTTAGTGTCCCTCTGACTACTAACACGAATGAATAGTTTTCTACTTTATCGTCAGTGGGAGCCCTCAGAAGCTCACTGATGAAAGAAACTGGACATTTTACGGTCCAAATCGCTTCTTCCTGAGGGGTAAACTGAAGTGGGTCAAAAAGAACCTTACAGGGTTATGGCCCACAAGTCTAAATCCCGCCAGCCAGTCTCATTCCAATTGTGACCGAACACTTAGTTGTACCTACATTTGTCCTTACTGACAGGTCACAATACCTGATGATCATGCAGTGATGCCTAGAACACTGTCAATAAAGCAAAATGACGAGTTATATGGAGACTGACACTTCAAGTGTGGATAGTAGACTGTCAAAGATGTGGTTGGTCCTGAGGAAGGGAAAATGGACGTTGTAACATTTACGAAGATATGGACCTGACCATCTATAATGGATCTAAAAATAAACCCATCAAACGTGACCAACATGACAAGGTTGGTAAACTGGGTGATGTGGTAGCTAGGTACCTGTCCGAATGTGTGTCACGTGGAATAAGACAACCTATGATTTCGTCTGGTACTCAAGCCCATTCGGAGACGCATCCTACTTCGTACAAATAGGCCCATTACCGTAGCCCTTATACGTTGCCCATCCACAAATAACGCATTGTACGACGGCAACCTATCCACTGTTACCAAAAGTCACCGACTTCGTGTCTAGAAGTGTCGTAATACTGAATGATTTTGATCACCCTGAAGTGAACTTCAAAATCATGAACGTGCATTCTAATAAAGATCCTTCAGTACTGTTATTTCTAAACACTCCTATTAAATTAGAGCAAATCGAAAATGTACCAGGTCTCATGAGAAGGCACCGAGGTTTGGCACTGTTCAGCCTAGAACTAGCCTTCTCTGACGAGCTCGGACTGGTGGAGAACCTCAGCAATGAAACGCCTTAAGGTTGCAGTGACTTCATTTTGAAAATTTTCAAATTCATTCATGCTTCTTCCATGGTAGCTGTTGCCTCTTTAGCATTACGTAACTACTATATGGAGGACCACGTAAGCCTGAAAGACTAAGTTGTAAGGATCTTTCCGAGGTTACCATAGACACCTTCTATTGAAATATTCTGGCCATTTGTTATGGTCGCTAGTGACACACCGACCAACTTACTCGTTTCACTTAGGAATAATAAAAGTAATCGGCCGTCCCACAACATTTATTGATATACTAGAAAACTTGTTTGCAACTAGCGTTTGATAAGAACGGAATTCTAACCTAGGAATTTTACAGTCAGTTCAGGCTTCTAGGACACAAGCGTAACGAGGCTGGTCATATTGACAAATTTCAATTGCGATCCTTCGCGGTACCCCAGTTAACACAAAAAATCCAAATGGTTTTATGAACAGTTGTCCAAAATGCTTTGATAAAACGAGGATTTTACAACCTACTTACAAGTTCTGACCTGTCAGAAAACAACTAACAGGCTACGAAAATCTTCGCTGGTACGCTTGAAAATGTGTTCCTGCAGAATGCCACCGAACACAGCTCGCATGTCCATTGCAGGTACCCAACATCCAATGTAATGTCTGCACATAACAGGGTAGACTAGCACTACCGCTCTTCTTGCCAAACTTAAAAAGTTAAACCCCACCGAGTCTCAGGGTTTCGGGAAAATACCAGCAAAACTGCACGGATGGTCCAGCTTCAGTAATAGTTGATGGATCTAGTCTTTTGATGATGCTGAACTACCTACTGACTATAAGAAATATGGAATAATACCTATACATAAGGGCGGCGTGTGCAGAATGGCCTCCAACTACAGAACAGTATCCGTTGAAAGGTGATTGAAAGCGTCGTTGGCGACGTCGGTCGACGGCATATCTTCGCACGCGGAGTTCTTATTCTCAAACAGTATAACTTCCGCCAGGGCCACCAGTAGGTTTCCAACTCAGTAACTGCTTGAGAGCAGTAGACTAAAGCAGTTGATTTCGGGTGTCGGGTGAAGGTTCTCTTGTTAAACTTACCGGACACCTGTAATAAGCAAGAATACAACATAGTACTTTCCAAACCGCAGTGGTAAACGATTGTAAGGGATCTGCTATGCTGTTTTGGTGTGCGCGCACCTTTTCCGTTGGTGCTAATACCACCCACTAGACACTTCCAATCGTCTCGTGCGGGGAAACGCAAGAGATTAGCCGGAACTGTTGCTTTTGGTTCTACACATCAATGAAATACCATCGTTTTGGCATTCACTCTTTTCGTCCAGTGGATCAGTGTATCAATCAGTGGGTGGGTAGCGGAGGTAAGAAGCGGCAAGGTTTAACGCTTCTGTCCCAGGATGCGCTGGGTGACGGAATCCAATACGATAATGCTGCAGCGGGAAAGACAGACGATGTATCTGACTTAGGACAAAAAAGACCATCAAGGCGAGTTTTGAAACTGAAAACGGAGCTGGAAGAAACTACATGCTCAGAAAGAACATCCCACGCCTCACATGTTCCAAATAAAAAGTCGGCTGTGTTGTAACCCCATACGTGAGAAGATACCTTCTTATGCCGCTGTTCCAGACCGTATCAGAAAAACGACTTGCACGGAAGACCAGGAGTTTCTATAATCAAGAAGACGATGACCAAATCACCTATAATCCGGCTAAAATCTGGTAGGTAAGCACTCAATTCTACAGGAAACATTACATGGCCTAGGTCCTAACTCAAAAACGACCTTGATGGCACGTCGTCGGAAATTGTTGAGGAGCAGTTTGTCTTTTCCAGTAAAAGAAGGCCAAGTAGCAGGTTCATAGTTGAAGTGAAACAGAATGAAGCCATTAAAGAGAAGTGCGAAACAGACGGATCAGATACCCAGAATCCCCTTAATAGCCCTAAAAAGTTGTCAGCCTTTCTCACATGTGCACTCACACTGAGGAAGCTCGACAGAGGAGGCGAAACGAACATCTCGATGTCCTCTTTTACAGGGATTGACCGAATACGGAAACCACTCAAATGGTAGATAGAATTCGATAGGTGCCAAACACGCGTAACCTTACACTTCTCGGCGGTGAATTCAGGCTCAGCCATTCGAACTTAACTGATGAAGACATTCAAATCATTTTGCAGTATAGATAAGGCACGAACTGTGGCCAGCGATTGCCAATTTCCCACACCACCCGCGAGTAGCAGCAGTGAAGACGAAATCTGGAGAAGACAATCAATGGTGAGGGTATAAAACGAAACCGGACCAAGTTATGACGCCGAGACACACCACTGAAGCCATCCTGACGGCTGGGGGTACTTACTGTTGATGTGTATGCAATAATATCGGCTGATAAGGTATGGCTGCAGCAGCTTACAAAGGTTACCGTGCGTTCGACAGTGGTGAAAGTTGTCAAGCTGGATCGAGTGATTCAACTGTTCAAACGCTCTAGCGAAATTTAGCTAAACGACATCAACTTCAATACCTTGAGCCGCCGATTTCGTCCACTGCTCGATCGACATCAGTAGAAACGTCGCGCAAGATCGACCATTTTTAAACCATACTGCATACCAGTAAAGAATTTGCGACAGGTTAAATACTCGTGGTGCGAGTCACACGCAAGCGCTTAAATCACTATTGATAAGATGGACGGAATAACGATTGGACAACAAGCACCAGGTCAATATTGTTTATCACTCCTAGAGAAAGGGCTCATATTAACAAGTTTCCGAATACTGGGTACCAGACCACTTCAGATGGACTGCCTAACTGACGGTCTCCATGGCTCAGCAATCTGCCCGACAACTTCACGTGATGCTTCAAATGGAATAAATTTAGGACCAGCAGAGACCAGAAGCTTTTCAGGGGTGGCTGCAAACGAAGTGCCCACGGTATTAGTATCGTCTATCCGGTCGGCAATTTTGGTCTGAAGAGCTGAAGTTGCCTGAGAAGGAATCCTATTGTGAACATCTGCTAAAACGTCTGCGGCTACCGTTTTAAAGTTCAATAGTCTGATGGGACCCAAGCGTTAGCCCTGTCTTTCTCTCCCAGCTGAAGATGAACACTGAAGCATACTTTTTGGGTCACTGACAGATCGCAAGATCGAACGCCGATGGTGATACAAGCGACCCTCTTGGGCAAACAGAGAACATCCGTTTCTGATTTGTGCGCAGACAGTGCGATTATTTTGTGGCTGACGTTTTTGGTAACGCTTTTCACGCATGTTGTTTCCAAAGGATAAGCTTGAGTGTTCGGCTGCGAAGTCCACACGAGGATTTATTGTAGCTCCGAGGCTTTAGTAGTGTAGATCCATCAAGGGCTGTGAGGAAAACGCCCGTCAACTTAGTGCGTAGTTCATGAACAGAATGTGATAGGTTAAATACGTCAGAAGCCTACGCTACCAAGTAGGAACGTAGTGTAGACACACTCGCTTTGCGATAGTTTTTACGGTTATCGTTGACAGAGCAGACTAGTTTATTGCTGCAGTCAAAATCGAACAGGATCACCCCGTAATTACCTAACCAAGAGGACAAGGACCTTGAGGTTATCGACCGAGAGGTTCATACTGGTGGGTAAGCAGTCAGAAAGGAGGGCGTCTGACCGTACCGTCAGCGTGTGAATTGTGGTACACGCCCGGTCAGAGCCAAGGTTTCTAGTAAACGGGATAAATGTGCTCCAACTGAGTCTTCAGAATTGGTGTAGAAAAACGCACAGGGGTCACCTTGAGGAGGGTTGAAGTCAACCATCAGAACAGCATCAAAGAAGCCGAAGAGGTGACAGATTCTTAGCCTGCTAAAGTGAGTGCGTCCCCCCATAATTAGTAGACGCAGACATTTACAGCACACCGACCTTTCGGGGATCATTACTAGTCCTGCGAATGGTGCACCAAGCAGCTTCAGGAATTGTCAAAATGAACAAGCTGAAGTGAACCGGGTACACACGGGACTGTCCCACCACACCTCCCTTTGACCATATCAGCTTGAAATGGGAGAATGCGATCGGCTTCGAGTCTGGAGTTGAGAATTGAAGCACTCGGTTGACAGAGTTATTGCAACTACCCCAGGTTTTTATATTGAAGCAGAGCTGACGTACTTAAGCGAGTTCGCTGAACTATCCAATTGTGTTGGTGCGGGTGAATTTAACAGACCAGTTAATAAAGAGGTACCTACTAGGCCTGCAGTGTGAAGGGTGTGAATCCTTTACAGCGTGACTGGCACAGTTAGAGCCGGCCACAGTAGGTATCTTACTGCTAATTTAACTAAGGGCACAATAAAATGACAATCACGCATATGTTAATCGGATTCCTTGGAAACAATACTCCGACAGAAACGAGACGATGCTTGTAATGATAAAGCCGCAAGATCTATGCTGCCATAACTCGCGAAGCAACTTTGGCCTTATGGAGTCACCAGTGATATCCCTATATGTAGATTTTCGGCAGGAAATGCGCTGAACTTGCGCAGCAGTGGAAGTCAACATTTTTCGATGGTTTCTGACAAGCTCAGGCTAGTAGTTGCTGCATACTGTTGAAAAACTTTAAGACCGTTTGAAACTTAGGGGTTCCTGTTTTAACATCTTTTATTGTTGCAGTTCGGTAAGGGTATGGATTGGAAAACCCTGGCTGCGTTATTATCATTAGGTGTACAAAAGGCAAGAACCACTTCTTCGTCTTTATCAGCACGCATCAGTACAACTTCTGCTAGTGGCGGTTTATAAAAATGCACGGTACTGCGGCTTCTTGCCAATCTCTTCATGAGAGACTATCTGAACGTTTCGACTCCCATTTTTGTATATGTTTATCCGGAACTCATGCTTATGCTTACCTCGAAGCTTCAGACAGCTGTCGGTGCATTCGAAGAGCTCCTGTATGGTTGCAGAATTCCTGAGCAACCACACTCGGACACTGGTATGGTGGTATGTATATCTGTGGGGTTTCCAAACGACCTGGCGCAAACTGCAGCCGCCGCATAGGAATGTTGTCTGCTTCAATTTCGCAGCTGACACTGCTGTTCAGCTAAGGGGCGGAACGGGCAACAACATTCAACCCGGATACTTGATGATGTGTATTCACGCATCTCACCGCATTACTAAAAGCTCATTTCGGCGGGTTTGCAGAGTCAACGACAGTTGATGGCGTCGCAACCTTGTTCACAGCGGTTTGTTAAACATACCAAACACAAACCAACTGAATGTAATGCAGTTCGCTTGCCGCCAAAGAACTGCACATAACGCCGAGCATACCCATGGAGGTTAGTCAAATCCAGGCGCGGCCGCAGAGGTACTGCATGACACGACCATTAACGCAGGTAATTTCTGAGCACAAATCGCTGCTTAACGGGTTCACCATGATTTAATGCAATATATTCAGATAGTCAAGTACCACAAACCAAATTGGAATGAAAAAATCAGATGGTCTGCGACTGTAGGTTACCTCCAAATTCATTCACTACTCGGTAAATGAAGAGTGAACTCACAGTATTCAAATTTCTGGCGACGACGGTTAGCTTTAAAAAGTTTACACGAACAAGTCCAGCCTACAATCATATCTTAACGATCTTTGCAACTGGTGAAGGTTATATAAGCTGCCAATTAGTGCGGCGAAATGTGGAGTCCTGAACCCTCGCCAAGAATGTGAGGCATCTGTAGTGACCAGCGATCATGTGACTTCTCTAAGGATCCCGGTCGTAACCATGTTTGCCCGCTTGTCTGTTCTGTACGCATGATTCTGTGTAAGCCTCTCATAGGAGACCTGATATCAACTCTGCCACTTTTTTCATTTGTGCAACTAATTGCGCGCAGCAAATGCTTGCGCTTTTCCTAACGAATCATCTATTATTCCATTCTTCAAGGTCGTCTAACCCGGACCTTTACAAGTGTTGC
>JTDE01006866.1:0-22553 GCA_014338405.1 Paragonimus skrjabini miyazakii | reverse complement strand
AAAATTGCGCGCATCTATCTCGGTGGAGGTTCTGGAAACGTGTTCATCACACATACTACCCAAAAAGCTGTAGTGGTGGCCAATTTAGGTCTCAAGAGAGATCCAAGTATCTGGTTATCGTCCAACCAATCTTTCTCTTATCATCATGAAAAGGCAGCTAAGAGAAGATGTTGTATTAGCAGGCTAAAGCGGACATCCCCCCATGGAGACAAGAAAGCATTTCAAGCCATTTACGGTTTTCATGTCCGACCTTTACTCGAATATGCTAACTCAGTGGTGTTTACTGCCTTACAAAGGACATAAATGCATCGGAGTGTTCGGCGAGCTGTCACGAAGGCAGTAGTAGGCCATCGAAACTTCGCCTACAGATATCGGTTGGAACTTCTTGATCTTTATCCACTCGAGTACCGAAGACTTCGAGGCGCCCTAATCCCCAACTGCTTCTTTTTTCTCTATAATCCTTGCAGAAATATTCTTCAATTTTGTTGACCAAAACGGTGTGTGAGGTCACGAGAAGAAGTTATACAAGTTAGGAGGCAGAACGATTTCCTTTCTCAGAATGGTGGCCCACTGGAGTATGCTACCACCAGTCGTTGTCGATGCCACCTCCAGGATAAAATCCATGGTGCCGCTAGACCCGTATATTCCCAACCTTAGTGATTTCTAAGATGAGTTGCGTTGCTCATTCTATCTCAGGATTTCCATCGTTCTTTGATGACATTGGTCCCTGAGAACGGTGCTACACCAGTGTTTTCTATTACTGTCTTTTAAACGACTGGCACCAGTGTGACATCGGATGAAAACTGAATCGATCTGAGGTGCATCGGCTTTCAGCCTCACACCCGTGTTTCACTCACCGAATTACTGGAAACTGTTTTTGTGCAGATAGTGTCGGCTGGTAAGTTCGTGTGATCATTTTAGTGCACGGCGCAATAAATAGTTTTCCCCAGGTACGAATTAACTAGACGTGAAATATAGAAAGGCCATTGAGAAGAGATGCCGAATATTTATTACTCGAAATATACAAAGGGTCTCTTATAGCGCTAGAAATGGCAACAACACGTAACTTAGCTAGAGAGGCTAGAGACCGGCTGTCGACGAGCGATTAAACCGGAAGGGTTGTGACACACGTGTGCGTTCAGGTTTGCACCGCAGTCACATGGTATGCAGACAAACAATCGGACAACATGCATCATGCAAACTTTCTCAAAAGCCTAGGTACAATATGCAACTATTAGTTTTAGAACTATTCTACACAACATACTGCAGGCAGGCCAGTAAAATCTCCAGGTTGCTACAGCATCGCTTCACAGAAAGCCTGTAACATCAGGTTTCCATTGCGTAGCATTATCTTGGATGAGTTTATTGGGTCACCTTGGTGACCAGCTGCCGTAAGGTGTTTAGCAATCCATGATGTTAAATTTTGAGCGGCCAGTTCACTAAGATGAGGCTGGTGCTTTATCAGTTGTTTCAACCATTTCCATGTGTGTTCGATCACTGGGTTTGATAGTTGCGACCTTTCCTCTCCATGTAAATGTTACTACAACCGCAAGTGAACAGGTAGACAACATCGGGCACAGATGAGTTTAGTGAATTATTTTCACAATCATGCAGAAATGGTCAGCAACTCTGGTTAAGTCTGCCACTTGTCACGGGTAAAAGCACGCCTGGGTCTGTGAAACAGTGTTCTGACCAAACCACGTTTGTATCCATTAGGGGCAAAGCTAGAAAACTGAAGATTTCATTCTCCCATGGAAGTGTAAGAAATGAGATAAAATCGCATATCTCTAAGGTTTGAGCGGTGTTTGCTAATCTGGGGCATCTCTGGCGACAGAGAGGCATCTCTCTGTTGCTTAAGAGTCGCGTATATAAGGCGACAGTGCGAGCTATATTACTTTATGGCAGCGACACTTGGCCGTTCAGGTTAGAAGACGTGAACCATCTTCGGATATTCGAGCACCGGTATTTGCATTCGATTGCTCATATCGGGTGACACTAGCGAGTAAATAATGAAGATGTTAGAAGTGATTATCAAGGAGTTCTGTTTACTCCTTACACCCACACAGACTTAGATGGTTAAACCATATACTAAGAATATCAGCTAGTCATCTATCACTTCGAGCACTCCTTGCCGACGCTTCGGCCAACTGACGTAAAGTGGAAGATGGACAAGTGATGATTTGACATGGACAAATGAAGTCCCTCACCAACGAATTAGCTATTGCAGATCCGGTTCGCCTCCCAGGCTGAGGATCTCTTGACTCAAAGGATCGGTGGCTGGAGAGGTTCTGTGAGATGACAGCTAATGGAGCTCAGTGACGTGAATGTTGTCGTTGTTTGACCGAGTTGTCTGTGAAGTGAGTGCATTCAATGACGCGGGGCAGTGAAAGCCGCAAAGAAGCTGTGGACATATTGTAATATGCGACCGAAACCAGCATGCGCGCACTAGTTGAATTTGAATTGGTGACGAGGCGTGCTGCTGTGTTGTCGGCGCCGTTCTAGTTATCGTTTGTGTAAGTCGTGTGCATGGCTTACTGGGCCTTTGGCTCATGCTTGTTTCTTGTTGTTTCCTTTTACAAGACTCATTGGAACCCCTACTTCGGAAGGACGCCGTTTCCCGGTGTTGGTCTGTAAGTGTAACATCATCATCATAGCAGCCATGAGCCTGACCAAAAGATACGATGGCTCAGGCCGCCGTTCACCTCAACAATTACTTGGAATATCCTGGAAGAAAACGTTACCAAGAAGGTTGAAAATTATTAAAACAAGACTAAGCGGAAGAACTAGAAATGGTATGGATACAGGTATGCCATTGACTGCGACACATCGCTATCTCGGATAGCGTCTCTAACCAGCGGTTTGAGTGATCACGAGGACCCCAGCCAGGCAGGCGACACGTAAGTGTAACGGACAACCAGCGGTAAACAGCCGGCTTGCATACTACATTTTGGCGACCCTGCCAGGACGAAAGAAAAAAAGTCCCAGGATAATAATAGTTGTGTGATAAATAAAAGGAGTGCCGTAATAAAAAAGAGGCATTAGGGTAAAAAAGATTATCAGGATCAGGAGAAAAGTGTAGAGATAAAAAGAAATATAAAAAAGTGATTTTAAGTAAATAGGCAGAGGACCCGCAGGCACTCTATGTACCCTGGCAACATGAGCACTAGCCGGCCTGTAGAGGGTTTGGAGCACCGTGGACGGTGCTCAACGAAGAGGGGAGTTGTTTAATGTGCGACCGAAACCAGCATGCGCGCACTAGTTGAATTTGAATTGGTGACGAAGCGTGCTGCTGTGTTGTCGGCGCCGTTCTGGTTATCGTTTGTGCAAGTCGTGTACATGGCTTACTGGGTCTTTGGCTCATGCTTGTTTCTTGTTATTTCCTTTTACAGGACTCGTTAGAACTCCTACTTCGGAAGGACGCTGTCTCCCGGTGTCTCCACATTACCCCAGAGTTGGTCTGTAAGTGTAACGGACAACCAGAGTAGAAACAGCCGGCTTGTATGCTACTATATTATGAAGGTTGACGGGCGGTCACAGCTGTGGAAGGGTTTTCTCCCTCAAGTAGTAGTAAACTTATGAAATACGCTGCCCGAGGAGATGGTCAAGTTACCATTACTGAATACCGTTTGATTTTCAAATGGCGTCCGATGTGGATGCCCGACTTTCCCCTTCCCCCTCCACTTTGTGGGAGGAGCGCTCAGGAGATTTCGACGATCTCTTGGAATAGTTTCTGCCAGAGAGTAAGCTGACTGATGATGATTATGCGGGCCATACTGCTTAATTCGATCCTTCTGAAAACGTTCAAACTACGTTCAGTCGCTTAATCGGTATGAGATGTGCACTTCGATTGTCTGGCGGTTTACCGTGACCACTGGTGTACCATCCAGTACGGTCGAAAACCACCCGATGTCATACCAAAGCCTGAGCGCAGTAATGACCAAAATCAGACATTATTTTATTCACTGCGCCCTCGCTCTAGGCAAGTTCCTCGTTGCTAGATGAGTCAGAATCTTGGTTTATTGGCTCCGGCTAAGGTTTTCCAAGAAAACTGTGTCCTATTGTCTCGCAGGTCATAATTTTGAGTCAGACTCGGGATAGGGTTCTTCAAATCACCTTCTTCTGCCGGGAAGTATCGGAAGTTGTCGTGGCGCCACTCTGTTAAAGAGTGTCATGCTTTTTGGAGCAATCATCTGGGCTCGGGTCATGTTGTGCTTGCTCGTTTTGTCTTGTTTACTGAAAGGTCATACACTCGTTAACTCGATATACTTAACTGGCATTCGAGTAAGGATAGTCTGAAGAACGCTTATCAGGAAGCATTGGTGAACAGGTTGCCTAGTTCGAGTCAAGTGAGAGAACCTAACGAACTTTAGAAACAAACGGCAGCAACTATGAAAGCATACCGTGAAGGGATATGTTCCGAAGGAGTTGTTCAATTATGTTAGAACTGGATTTCTATCACGTCGACAAACCTGACCATTTTGAGGAACAGTTCAATTGGCTTCAGTCAGTTCACGTAGACGGCGGGACCCGAATGGTCGGTTATTACGTTCCAGACACCTTAAGTTATTGAAACATAACAAGGCTACTGGATCATACCTCCTATCGCTTCATTTCAAAAGTGGTTTGGGAGAAGTTAATATCAGAACTGACAAAATTCTTTCAGATGATTTGGGAAACTGAGCAGGTACCTCGTGATAAGTGCTTGTCAAGGACGGTTTCCGTTTTCAAAAAGGGGGCTCCGAAGTTTGTGACGATCACAAAGGCATCAGTCTAGCGTCTGCTTTGTCCGAGTTACTTGTTCGCCTCATTTTATACCGGCTTACTAAGTCCAGAGAAAGTCAGATATGTTAAGAACAGACGTTATTCTGGTCCGGTCGAGGATGCGGTAACCACATTTTTACCTTACAACGGATCTTGGAACATCGGCACTCTTATGAGCAACCGAAGATCTTGGTATTTTTGAACCTGTAGGCTGCTTTCGATTCAGTTGTTCGTAACGTTATGTGGAACTGTCTCCTTGGCAAGGGAGTACCAGAGAAATACGTGAATCTACTGAAATCACTCTATGGTCACTCTGCAAACATGGTAGGAGTTTATGGACAACTGTCTTGGACGTTTATCACTTCTAGTGGTGTCCGTAAAGGTTGTCCGATTTCCCCCTCTTGTTCAATTTTGCCATGGACGACATTCTAGAGGGTGCGCTGGAGGAGTCCAGTGAAATTGGTGTTGAGTTTCCTCTTAGCGCCAGGTCGACCGATCTGGAGCATGCGGACGACATTGTCTTACTTAGCCTCTCTGCCGAAGACATGTACACCATGCTAAACAGGGTGAGTGACCGGGCTGGTTTGTATGGGATGCGCTTTGCACCCTCAAAGTGCAGAGTGGTGCCTCAAAACTGGGGCATTTTCACTCTTACTTTCTTCATCGCAAGTAATTCGCTTGAGACTGTGGACAGTTTCGCACAGTTGGGTAGCACTAACTCGTCAGTTTGAGATATTGCTGATGAGATCTCAGCGGGATAACAAAGACACGAGTTGCGTCATTTGTGGCATCGAAAAAACGTTCGGTTGTCGCTGAAAGGAAGAGCATATAAGGCCTGTGTGCGTTCCATTTTGCTCTATTGTTCAGAAACGTGGCCTGTTCGCAAGGAAGATGTCAACAGGCTTGCTGTGTTCGACCATCTTTGTCTCCACCAATTAGCCCATATTAAGTGGACTGATCACGTGTGCAATGTGACCGTTCGCCGGCGCGTATTCCGGAACGCTCGGTCAATTAGTCAACTAATCACGGTGCGCAGCTCGAGATGGTTGGGTCACGTACTCCGTATGTCATCTGATCATTTACCGTACCAGGCATCATATACTGAAACAACCAACAATTGGGTAAAACTGCGCGACAGTCATACAACAACTTGGCCACGAAATATGAAGATCCTGACTTGTCCACTGAGCAAAGTGGGTAGGTGTCGTCTGCCTGAACGGGGTCTTCATGATCACTGAAATCGTCGGTTGAAAACGCCATATGAGATGGTAGCGTGCCGCAGTCAATGGTGCACCTGGATGCATATCACCCTCACTTCCTCGGCATAATCATCTTTTATTGTATTGTTTAACCTTTTCACTAAGGTTTTCTCTCGAATGTTCTTTAGCCATTGTTGAGGTGGTTAATGACCCGAGCCACGTTACCCTTTTGGTCTGACTCATGGCTGTTGTAATGATACTGATGGTGGGGTGTCCTTTGCACATTGTGGGTGTAGTGTTACAAGCTGCGGCTGACACCGACCGCATTTTATCTCTACGGCAGACCACTTGAGTCTGCTGTTCTTTCCACTCAACCGGGTAGTATCATCTCCTCCGCTTAAGATGATCCTAATTTACCGGCGTCGTATCCACGAGCATGTCGAGTACACTTAGCGTATAAGATGCGGTTTCCCAACATACTGCCTGAGTCTTCATTCTTCGTTTTGCAGTGAAATATGGCGACTTATTGAACTCATTGCACTCCGAGTACAGGGTGGTAATTTACGAGTTTATTGTGTGCATCTGAGCTCCGTTTTGTTCTGCGGATTGGAGTCCCACCACATTCTTGTGGGAGATGCATATAAGCTCTCGGTCTTCGTCCATGGTTGTCTCCGTCAATTAACGTGTCATATTGTCGTGGATTATCAAACCGGAGGTATGAGTATTCCAACACTCGGCGGAATACTTCAACGCAAGCGGGAGGTACGTCCACAAGCCCATAGCGAGTGGATCGGGGGCAGCGTGAATGACCGGATTGGTCATCGATCAACTGGATCAGATCAACGGGTGAGACATGACAGGTAAAATGGGATGGACAACTAGATCGGGGGCGCAATTATTCCAACACTCGGAGAAATATATCGACACGGTCGTAGAATACGGCCAAAGCCCACAGTACATAGATTGAGGATAACTCAAACGACTGGACGAAGCGTCTCTCAACGAGATAGGACCAACGGACGAGGAATGGCAGGGGGAAACCCCCCGATAGAAGGCATCGATTACACACATAAACCGGGCAGAAGTGCGCAAGACGTGTGAGCGGAAACTGGGGGCTGTTGTACACTGGCATTCTGATTCATAAACGCGGGCGCGCGCGTAGCATGGCAGCCAACGAGTTGGACAATAAAGACTGCGCTTTATTGGACGCCTTTTCGATACAATATGAACTGGGTGATTGTGACAGTCAGTCAGCACGTATTTGGAGAATGCACAAGTTCGCAGCCGGTAACTAGGGCCATGGAAATGCACAGTTCACGTTGGTTACATGGTGTGCTCCGTATACCGACGCAGCGTTTGCCTCGGCGCTCATTGTTCAGTTCGACCGCTATTAGTTGGAAACAAACCATAGTGGCAAGGCAAAGTCAAGGCTATGAGAGCCTTGACCGTCCCGCTAAGCATACTTGAGGATTTCCACTTTCCAGGTTAGGAAGTTCGTGACCATTCAGCTCGCCAGCGGGAAACACTCGGATACGACCATGTGTCGTTTTCACTAGCGAGCTTGTGTCCATAAGACTATCTTCTTTCGAATGGATTTTCTTTACTTTTGCCTAGCTTTTTCGTCTCCGAACATTTGTGCCCACGCTTATGACTCAAAACTGGAATGCTGATAATACAACCGAACTTCGGATAGAATTGACTGATGCTGCCTGCTGTATCATAGCGTCCACTGAGGCCGTCGGAAGTTCGGGTTATCACATGATGGCAGCACATGCTTGATGGGTGTGGTATGTTTGGAATCGAGTTTTTTCCTTCGAGAACCACGGGCTTGTTTTTGATTCCTGTTTTATACTTCCAGATGTGGCAAGAGTTTCGAAATGAGAACAGATTTCTCTGTCATCAATCATACCTCAACCGACTTGATTCCTGATCACACTGAGTGCTCCTACCTAGGTCTGGGTTCGGTATCCAGTCCGCTCGTGTTCTAGTGTTTTACGCGACAGAGATGTCCTGTGGTGCAAAAGCTTAAAACCGAATATGCACATCCATATTGTTATTTTATAACGCCCAACAAACACCTGACACGTGCCTTTTGACCATTTTTCGTATTTACTTCAGATTGGTATCGAGCCGTGCAGAATTTTAATGTGCAGCGCAGTTATATTTGATAAACAGAGTCAACTGCTTTCGTTTCCCTCCACCTCTTGAGACCCAATGATTTTCGTGCGTCCATTTTATTGTCTTCGGATTTCGCGTTCAACTGTGTGGACCACTTGGCATACTTCATCGTCTACTGTACCGAGATTTTTGTGTTACTCTACCTTCCAAAAAAGTGAACAACCTGTGAAACTCCCAAAATGTTGTCATAAACTTCGAGCTGCATCTCACAAAAACAATTTACTCACTGTACCGAACGCTATATCGTTGGGCCGGATGGCAGTGAGCCCACTATTGGCTTATTTCGTTGTTACACAGCAACTTGCCTGCGCGATCGGCCTGGTGTTGGTTTCTGGTATTTCTGATGCGGTAACTCAGAAAGTTCTTGCCACCTACTACTTTTTCCTAGGTAGATGGGTATGTGGCTCGAAGGTTTCCAGGGCAGCGGTCGTGGCTTGGCAGCTATCTAGACCCAATTGCAGACAAGGTGCTTATTACCACACTTGCGTTGTCCCTGACAACCGTACAACTTTTCCCAGGTATTATTATCTGCTTTTGCTGTACAGTTTTAGCTACTCTTGCGGTACTCATCATCGCTCGCGATTTGACCATAGTCATAATGGCAGGCTATTTTAGTTTCCTTTCTATCTCTAAACCAGTGAGTTATTGCTTTGATGTTATTCGCACCGTTTCACCTCTAGATCAGACTTGCTGAGCTCCTCTCCCTCCAAAGAGTGCCTATAGAAATGAAGGCTTCGAACATTAGCAAGGTAAGGTGCACTGATCGTATGTTTGTTATGAATATACTCTCAACATTGACTAGACAGATAGAAAGACAAAAAACAAATGAGCAACACAAGATGTTGAGATGTAGGAAAATCCCCAACTGTACACCACTGATTAAGGTTATTTCTTACGGTAACCTTACCAATCTTTGTCCCTAAAGTGAAGGTACTTTGATTCAATGAAGTAAACCGTGGCATCAGCTGTTTCACACCTTGGTTCCTGGTTGTAGCGCTGGTTGTTTTGGTCTGCTCTCGATTTTGCACATAAGACTACAAACTGGACAGCGGGGTGGCGTGAAAACTACATCCAAGAAAATGAATTGGCGGACGAAGGTCATGTCAGGTACCTTGATGTTTAGATTCCTGTTTCCGTTCGCCAGTGTTAATTCGTGAAGCCTTTCTTAAGGTACGCTGGGTGGAACACAAGCACAACCGATTGTAAAAAATGTAACTGTTTGCGTCCCCCGGATAATACCTACTGACTAGCCTTCTAATGCAGGATTTCGTAGTGCTTTGTTCAGACGATTCCTCTCTGACCCAGTTCCAGAATGACAATACCGTACCTACATAACAACCACTTCTTTTTTTGTTCAGAATATGATTTCAGAAATCATTTTGTTTATTTAGTGTGTTCTCATCTTAATGATACGGAAACAGTTTGCGTAGCTTCGAACATTCCAACCATGTTGACCTTTTCGTGGTTTTACTCTTGTCAGAAAAGAGCAGATCGGAGCTGTCGATCATATCTCCGTTACCGAAGACAAGTGCCAGTTTTCCTGTTAGACATTCCCAGGTTGTTGAACCAAATTGATAAAACTGCCGCTTGGTTTCGTTTAAAGATAAAGTATGTGCTCGACAAGTATACCAAACGCATTCAGGCTCTGTGCGGCTACACGCTGAATCAGTTATGCGGTTGTAATGCTTTCGGAATTGTTTTCGATTGCCAGTGCCTATTCCACATAACCGCTCGTTCCGGTCACTTTTCCGTTTCAGCTTCACCGTGAACAGTAACACTTCTAAGCGGGTTTTTCCACTCTTTCGATCTCATATGTGTCACGTTATATCGGTGATATCATCCCGATCTGTGACGACCCACAGGGCTTAATTATGCTCTGAGCGGCTTGGTGATAATAGCTCATCGGTCCGAAACGTTTAAGACTGGAAGGTGCGTGTATACCTGCGCATTCTGATCTTAATACGTCGGGGATGTTGAATGGTTTCCTCTCCTTGCGTGATTGCATGATTGTTGGAAATGTGACTCAAACCATCACAAATCGTATTCCAAAATAAGTACTGGCCGTTACTAGTCTGTACTACTTATGATGACGGGGTTTTTGAAATAATGGATGCACTCGGCACCCATACGTCACATTCTGATGTATGTTTGTTTCATATCCCGCTCGACCGGGAGCTGTTCGTGAAACTACTACCCTTGGCGGTCGCCGTTCACCCACGACTGTTTGTTTATGGTAAAATCACCTCTTAGGTAACCAGAATGTCAGATCTACAAAAACAATATTATTTCCTAAAATATCTTTGCGAGGTCGTGTCATAAACGTTAGTCATACACTAAACGACGGATGTTTTGGCTAGCTTGCATACATTGGAAGTTATATTCTCAATGACGAGAGTATTAACAGCTAACTCGGCCAAATCAGTAGTAATCTATGACCGCGAAACAACTTCCAACGTTTGAGGGTTTCAGGCTCTTTGAACGCTTGGATAGTTGACGACCACGTTCAGTCGCGTGCATCGGCAGGTGTGCGATGAAAATGTTGTAAAACAAGTTTTCGTTTGAGGAGGAGAACAAGCTTGCTGACCCATCTGTGTAAAAGGCCTATAAGTAGGTGGTTATGCTGTGTGAGGAATATTGGCTTGTTTGTGAAAGGAGTTTTGTCCTTATCTCCCTTCTAAGGCTTTTACTTGCGGCCGTGTGATGGTTAAACGGCAACGTTAACCACCGGTGTATTTCTGTTGCCAAAGGTTTTGTAGTCACCCGTTCGCAGAAAGATGCGTAAGTTTTGGCGTAATCGATTTCTTACTCCTATGGCTCACCGCCCATCTCAACAAGCAATACTTCGATGTCGAGATCAACATAGGGGCAATGACGTAAAACACGTAGCCGGCTAAGTTCCGAACATATATGCACATTGTTATGTTGGTCCTGATTCATTTTACCAGCGCCTCAACTCAGGTTGTTGACTCCTGTTTGCTACTGTATGCAGTGTTTCATGATGATGTGACGTACTCAGAAATCTTAATTGAATTCTAATGACCTGTACAACTAGCCACCATTCGATGACGAAGCACAAAACACTCACCGTTCGTGCTGTCTTCAGAGCGAAAGTATGAGCACCATTGCTCGGTCACGGCACCCTGAAAAGATTGCTTGAGATCACGTCAGTTTCTCTTGAAGCTTCACCTTCATGATTAGGACGGTTAACTCAGCATTTAGACCTTTTGTTCCGAAAGTCTTTCGAAAATAATAAATTAGTTGAGACACTGTTGCCTTCAGTTTGCTATCCAACTGTCACCCGTACTTGCTGAGGCACATTAATCGTGTTGCGCAGGGGGTTAAACAAAGTAATCTACAACCCTTCGTTCCTCATCACATGCTGACTGGCTACTTAAACACACAATGCTGTGAGTAGCGTTGACAGTTCTTGGTTCAAAGGATTCTCAACCGATTGCGAAATTTACTCGATTAAAAGTATTGAAGTTACAGCTTATAACAAGCCGTTTTACTTACAGAGAACGCGGATATAGCTTACAGGTATGTTCAGTCTGAAAGACCTTCCTTAAGTTGTCAGTCACTACATCGGTGACTCGAGAGACGACCGGTAAGTCTGATTGTGTCCTCACACGGGTTAATCAACCGAATCCTTCCGGTGAATTGATTTTGCTTTTGGTCTTCCACAATCTTCACCATCCCCGTTGTTTGTCGCATACACTAAACATTGGTTGTTCTGCGACCCTGTTATCCTGCACTTTCTCGCTAATCTTTTTTCACGTTTTTAGAATTAATGATTTTGTTGTCAGTGGTCAAACACAGATTCATATACACTTGCAACTTTTCAGGTTTCTTCAGCATGTATCAATTCCCAATACGTACTTAAAAATCACTTCTCAAATTTACCACCTCAACACCGTCTCGGTTTGTGATTTCCTCTTTCTTCTTCAGTTAAACACTGGATGCCAGTTGTTCACTATCACGTTCAGTCTGGCTGCACCACTGTTGTTTCTGAGTGATTCGATCTTCCTGCGAGGGCTTTGGTAAGTGGTTATTCCACAACGCGTGGAATACAAATGTAAACATGAAGATTTTTAGAAACTGGCTTCCATTTCATCTTGCCCAGTGTTACGGTTCCAAAGTATGACGCGACAACTAAATCGCAAATTCACGCTAGTGTCCAAGATTCTCGAATCTTGATAACGCATAACATCAAGTTTGACGTTCAACCCAGACAGGAAACATGAGCTCTCGTTATCAATTGTAACTGACTCTCACAGCTTATCGCTCAGTGGAACAATCAGGTTAACATGGCAAAATGATAATGGTTTTCATTCAAAATAAAATAGTTCCCTTAGGAAATGGACTTTCTCTAGCGTACGTAATCCACAGTGTCTATAATTTGTTAGTCGTTCTACTGGACTCCATACAAGACGGTAAACTCAAATGTGCATCTACCCATGGTGGTCACATATAACGTGAATTTTCCAAATTTATGATGGTTACAGAAATGCATTTAAGGTTCATTGGTCGGCATCAAAATGACGAGTTTTACCGCGACGGTACGTCTGGGAAAGCAACATCGATGATGTGGAAGGTGCACTCTTGTCCCAATATAGCTAACCGAATTCAGACAGTCGAAAACGGCCCACGTGATACGTGACACTGAAGAAAATCTATCAAATTGCCTAAATGTTCTGTTCCTAATGATTGAACTCGATTATTCCAATTTGTTCGACGATATATAATCCCTTCTTGCATTTCGTTCCCTAAGGTTCCTCACAGCCGGAACCACGGTGGCTTCGGGCGTCGACTACTTGAGGGAATTGCCATCTTGGAATAGGAAGGCCATTGAAATGTCTAGAAACAAAACAGATCCGAACTGTAATCAGAAATAACCGCACGTATTTGTACAACAAATAATTTCCTCACCAACCATTCCTTTTTATTTGGGAATTTCGGAAGGAGCAGTCGATGACTGCGGTTATCGGTCTTTTTAAGAGCGTTCCGAAGGTTCCATGATGCCAATATCACCCCACCCCCCAGTCAGTCTCATATTAACCGGATTAAACTGTAAAAAGATATTCGGCTCTCTTAGCTGTATAACCCTGGTGACACCAGATCCATTAAAAAGATCAGAATTTTGAATCGTGTTATCTTTCTACTGTACATGTGTGGAATCAACAGGATGTGTACACTTCACAAATACAGACTGGCCGCAAATACGATATCCCGTTTGATAAGCACCATAGCTGAAACGAAAAGAGGTACGTAAAAAAGCTGGTCACAGCGATTAGTTTGAGTATTTGATCAGGGCATCTTTCACGGATAGCTGTTTAAGGTATTAGGGACGAAAATAAAACTGCCCATCCAACATTTTTCATCAGTCCATCAAGATTGACATGCACAAAGCTCGAGTTTTAGTAATCCTAAATGATTCTTGCTGTTAGATATGGTGGACACCAATTTAATTGTTCCTTTACGGTTTAGTGTCGTTAACAAGTAAAACATTTTAGCTTAGTCGTACCATTGGGAACAGGCGAATGATGAATTCTAGTTGGTCACGTAGACCATAAACAAGTTGCAAAAACCATCATGAATTTGTTGGAAACTACATGAAAAGCTTAAGATACAAATCTGTAGTGACGACTGATACACAACCAGTAAGTTAGCTTGTGTGCGATCAGCCAGTAGGAAACCGTTACGTGGACGTAGAAACGGACAAAAACTCTTTCCAGTTGTCTTATGAATGAAAGGATCTCGAGGTATTGCCTAACAAGCGAGATAAATAAGTGCTGTTCACGGTAGCCGGCAAACTGCGCTTTAAAAAAGAAACCATTATTAAACGCATCAGACTAGACGGATGAGCAACCGTACCTTCGGAAAATTTGTTTTCCAGCTCCACATTTCCGGCCACTTTAGCCGCGTCGTGCATCTGGCGCAGTAATTCGTCCAGACGTCGCATGCATCGAATCACGCTCCCCTCGAACACCGATGTCAATTCGCACAATCGCGCAAAACTGACACCTTCAGCCCAAGCACGCACTACTTCCATCAGTTCACCGGAAAATCGATCTACGTAAGCCTGTTCATCGTCCAACAATCCTGCGCGGCTGTTCAACAGTGCACCGGCCTCCGGAACATTTGGCTTCACCGTATCTTCAGACGGGCTATCCGACTGAGTGCGAGAGGCTCCGATACGACATTCAGCTGCGGCTCGAGCGAGGAAACGGGCCTTAGCCTGAAATTAACAAGGCAGTCAGGTTGACTTAGATTTACTTACCTTGAACTGGGTGCCTGAAAACACTGCAGGTGATAACTAAACTGGTCATTTGCAGTTTCAGATACAGCAGCATGTCTGAATCCTAAACACTACCTTCAAAGCCGGGTTCGATGGGTTTTTCTGGAATAGTTAGTTGACAACACCTCGGGTTAACAATGAGACGATCCTAGATGCTTCTGTTTAGTTACGGACATGTATCCCGTGTAATCGTGGTGGCATACAACTTTACGAAGTACAAGTCTGTGATAGCTTAGGAATAACAGCACTGATCATCAAATTCCAGCAACGGAGTGATTTTTAACTCTGCCATAAGCATCATTAAGATGACCGAGAAGGTGAACCGAACATTTCACAATATCAACAAGGTCGGGTTCGCTTTAGAGCCTGCTACAGAAGAACCGAATTACAGCTTTTCAGTTAACCTAAGGCCAACCGATGTGTCCTTCTTGACATGTCTAGATATGGGGGCACAACTCATTAGTTAACAGGCCAACGTTACCGTATCGTATTTATCTGGCCAGCTTGGGACGAAAACGAGTAAGTTTCGTTTACTCAATTAGCGTTTCTACAATAGGCTTGAAAAATTGACTAGTTTTCAATAATCGGGTGGCCACTCCGCTGGTTCGGAAAATATAAAAGCCGATGTAGTGACGGCCGTGTCCAAATGTGTGGTTAGTCCTGTGGCACTGTGGATAAAGTAGTGGCTAGAGGGGTCACCAGGCTATGGTTGTGTCATGATGATATAACGGTTTGTGGATAAATGGTGCTGAACAGTGACTAGAAATAAAGCTCGGTGATCTAATTCGATAGCTCATAACCTCGGCCTACTTGAATGGTTTCCAGGGCCTGAACCATATCCGGTCGAAGGTCCACAGGTTGCTTGGTGGCAGACCGCTCGACCACGAAGCAGGATAGCACACCTGCCGACTGGGCCGGACTCAGTGGGGAGAACAGACCATCTAGCAACAGCTCTGTGAGCATGAGTTCATCTCCGGATGAGATTTCGCAAGCGACGCGACCTTTGAAAGCGATGATATCTCCTTCTGAACAGAATCCTAGTCGTCGTAGCAACCGTTTGCGCGCATGTAGCTCATCTTGGTGGAATAGTGTATCATTGTTCTGCAACTGACGCCGGACGTTATTCAGATCACGTAATATCTATAAGCAGAAGTGAATGTAGTAAGGTGTGAATCGGTAGGGATCGACGATTAAGTTCAGATTATTCTAGAACACCTTTAAATCAATCTCTTGGAAAAACAGTTTGAGTACACAGTGTTCGCATTAGTTCGAGTTATCGACAGTACTTGTGAGAAAAAAGACGATAATAGTGATATGATTGACAACTAATATGGTAAATTTCAAGTAACAAGATGTGCATTTTTATATAAACGGTACTGAGTTGGAACGCCGTAGAAAATAGATGACGCATTACTCAATGCACGCCTTTCCCCACGGGTGTATCTCCACTATCCGACGCCGGCGGCTCAATGCTGCAGGTTCTAGAATTTTACCACCCTACTTTTCCTCTCGTTATAGACCGCTAGTATGCGTCTTTGGCGGTATTATATACTTTGTTCATATTAAACTGTTCCCCCATAAGGCGACGACTGACAAGAAATAATGCGAACTTTATAGGAAATGGTTTTAGATGACCAATTCAGTAAGTCCTAATGCCACCACCACTACATCGTAGCCTCTACCACGGCTTCATTACCGTGTTTTAGATTTTTTCACGTCGCTATAAAACTTGAGTCGCACTTCGAATCCGGATTAACTAAAACCACGTGTTAAGACGGTGATCGGCTCAAGGATGAGTGCTTCATGTAGTACACGTGCAATGGGAACTTTAGTGAGCCCATCCTCGGTTTGTATTTAGTCGTCCTCGACTCAGTATCTACACGACTCTGCAGTGTTAGGCACTGAGTAAACTTCGAGATACGGCCTAATCCGAAGGAAAGACTGTCAGCATCCTACCTCATTTAAGCCGGACGGACAGGCGACCAGATACGTCCAGGATTTTATGCCCCGAAACCCGATGCTCATCGGCAAATGCGACTGGGCTGATGCCACGTAGTTAAATGTCACAGATTTTACGACTGAAGGCAAAACGAAACTCTAAGCCCGCTCATGATTAAACACCGCCACATCGTGAACGTAATCCATTTGGTTACGAATAGAAAGTCGATGGGGCTGTCGACTGCCTCGTGACTAGCAGTCACCAGTACTTAATGTGAAACATTCCGTATCTTGTAAAGATGCTGCTTCTTAAGGGAACACTGGCTCCTCCCGTCGTGTTTGCCGATCTTCCCCGTAATAACTCAAACCATATAAGCCGTTATTTTCACTGCTTATCTAAACGCTGTGGTATTTCACTATATGGCTTGATTCGATGCATTCATTTTAAGCTACAAATTTTCTTGCCAAAAACAACGATTCTTCCCGCCAGTTGCACACCATAATTAATCAAGCGTCTCCATTTCACAAACGCATCGGATGGGGGTCTTTGAATCGGCTGTGCGTTTTCTTTTCTGTGGCTTAATGAGCACAACGGAAATAATACACAGTTTCGGGATTTTCCTTTGAAAATTTAATTACACTTGGCATGCTGTAGCACAAGCGTTTTGGCTTGAAAAATCTTAGACTGAAAGATTGTTTTCATCATCAAAAATATTGTTTACGGAGGCCGTGCAACAAACAGAAAGATCAGAAACAGCCGGATAGTAGGTCTCTCTCCACAAGACCCATACATCAAAACTGTGTTACCGGAATGAGGCATACTTAGGTTTTGGTTCTGTCATCACTAAAATTCTATCTTTAACGAACTTGTCCACAGTGACAAGTTCTCACAGTGATATGATTGCGAGAATCTGGGCCCCCTTCCAGATATTGACAGCCGTCTGGTGACTGACGAATACCGGCTGGTTCTGACTGATTTTTTCAAGGACGGAAGAAATATCCTCACATTTGTAGAAAATGCAGAATCTGAAAATTTGTCCGATATTTCATAAAACACAACAAGTTTGTTCATTATCTGTATACCCATATTTCAAAGCACAAACGTTTAGCTCGAATGTGTACATGTCTCCCACAATAGCCTCTTTTACGCACTCAGTTTGACACCTCTGTATTGCTGTCAACAAATCTAACCACATGAATGTTCTTTGCTTTGATCAGCTTACTTATAAGACACTTATTTTCCCCACATCCGAACAGCACTGTATACTGAAACTTAGTGCCAGCATGACCCACATAATGTTCGTCGGGAGACATCTGTGTTGAAAAACGTTAGACGAACTCTGGAATTTTTTTAAAGGTATAGCAGCAATTGTAAAATATCCGCAACAAATTTAGTACGAATGAAGTCAGGCAGCAATACTGATAACGATCAATTTTGGTATTTGCTTTTGTGTAGGCACCTCAAGTATTTATGAGAAGCTCTGCGGTCACCTCAGCTGGTTTCGTTATCTGTCAAAAAATAGACTTTATATACTAGAGTTGACTGAAACTCCAATCTAGGTTCACATAGGAAAAATAAATGAACACATCAACTGCAATCTGGTTCAGATTTACATTCGATCGGTCAACGTATGGGGTCACCAGCCATCAATCTACTTTAAAATAAGGGCGTTAAGAGACTCAACCGAAAAGTATGCGGCTTGAACATTATTTTGCCACACAACGAATTAGTTAATTCGAATGGTTTCTCTTACTGTGACATATAGGCTAAAACGTCTAAACCTGTCAAAAGCAATAAGTTTAGGTTTGGTGTTAGTCTTTCTGTTAAAGAAATGTGTTAGTCCCCTGACTGTATCATTGGCTGAAGCTTCTGGAGAATTCATCAAACACAGCAAACAGTAGGCTGTTTGGGAAGCGTATAATACCTGTTAACAAAAAGGAATCCGATAAATACGGACCAATTAATTGTGCGTCTGTTGTCTTCAAGGTACCACTATTTTAAGTTTTTTTTTGTCCTGTTTTCAAATTGCAATTTGTTTACCAGATCCGTCGGTGGACATGATTCACTCGCCTGTTTAGTTTACTCTTCTCAATACTACCCATGGCAAAACTGTATAGTGCTGCCTTCTCAAATATCCTATTGCATTCGTACATGAAGATACGGATGACATTAAAAAAAGATAATATGAACAGTCGAGCTGAAATTCTGTTATTTTATCGTTTGTATCGCGGTTTCCCGATCGCGTTTTCCAACGCCGGTCTGACTGAATAAGCGAACAACCGGAGGCCTACGATCGTTTGATAAAAACGATGCCGGAGAGCTGAATGATTGTCGTATACTGGATCCAGATAAATGTCAAAAACCGTGGTTCACTTTGAACGCAACACAACATACCAAAGCACGACGAGTATAGGAGTCGACAAGCTGATCTGCATCTGTTCGTTTGGACAACGGATTGAGAGCCACACGCGATTCCAGCACATGGACCAACTGACATCCGGGTGAATAAAAACAGGGAGAAGAAACCGAAGTAACGTTGAGATGTTTATGGAAATAAATCAAGCTGTTTCAAAGAGTCAATGACCGAGAATTCTCCACACAGCTTAAAATTTGCCAACTGTTAAAAGAGAGTCGTCATAATTTATGTCAGTCACATTAAGCCGTTTGCCGCGTACTCACGAAGCTGTCACCAATAGCGGAAATGTAAAAAGTTGAAGTATTCGATTGCAAACGTTTAACCACCGAACGAGATGACATCATCAATGCGTGGGCGTTTTAGTGTGGAATATAATGGATACCTACCCTTAAATACTAAAAGTGAGTTGAGTTGGATTTCTACTGGTTACTTCCTGTTGCTTTTGACCTGAATTGGAACATGCATCCTTAAGAAAAATAGGGTTTTTTCAAACCCGTATCTTTGACGTCAGAAAATCTCATGTCAACTCAAATGTCCTATTCAAAGTAGTTTTACCCTACGAATATGAAACTTAATCGCTGTAAAACGAGGATGGCAAATGTGTTAAGACCTCTGATCACCATTAACTGGGTTCAGCCTCACGCGTTAGGTGGGCAACCAGGATGGTAATAGATGGGTGGATTGTAGAGGACTAGACAATTTCTCATCAAAACCCCGAAAATCTACAGATATGCATACTCAACATTTACCATACTATGCTTTATTTCATGAGCTCCCGCGTTACCACCGTAAGACAAGGTCGTCAACCGAAACTCACTGACAGCAAATGAAAGTAATAACTGATAAGCTAAAGAAAGTAGGTCGTACTCGTATAGCTTGATGGGAGCATGATCTTGGTATTGGTATGTTCGCCGAGCTACGAACAACACCACCACTGTTCACAACTATCCGAGCATGATCTACTTAGCCTCTCAGGGCAGACGGTGTGCAATTATTTTTAGTGATAATAAGCATTACACTTATGTGAGTGAGTTACTTGTAAAGTAAGGACAATAGCGCAGGGCATTTGAGGCCACGCGCAAACCGATTTTAGGACGCAGCCTTACTTTAACGTGAAGCTCAGTTGTTTATTTGCCAGCTACCTTGCTGTTGATTGGTTGGGGCTACGCGCAGAGTTTCACCAACTGACTCTTATTCCTTCCCACCTATCACCCTTTTTTATGGTCGAATGTTAGCTGTATATCAACATTAACAACTGACGTACCGTTACCAACAATGATGAGGGTGTTGCGAAAAGTCTATTTTCCCCAAGGATGGTTTATTTTTCCAGATATCTGAAAAATAATTTGTGATTTTGACTTTTTCTTTCTGCGTCACAACGTGCTAAAACTTAATTTTGGCTCACGTTTCTCCTGCGCCTCTGATTGGCCCATCTCACTTTTAGTACATCAATTCAGGTGGGATTCTTCAAGGCAGTTCAAATACTATATATACGCAGACGCTGATCTGCTATGTTACCGTTGGTTTGAGAGCAAATACATTTTCGACTGAAGGTCAAGGTCTTCTGTGTTCTTCTGAGGTTTTCGAGTATCGTTACGCTCTGTGCTACATGTCTGTGATTCGTACAGTCGTGCGCTGGTCATTTCTCGTTATCGTTGACTACAGTCATAACGGAAGGGAGGCGACTTACGACACAGAAGGTCACATGTAGGCTTAATACCTCCAGGTTAATGATCTTTAAACACGAACAACTGATGTATTTGAGGTCCGAACCTGCGATCACTTATATGACAGACGTTGGCAACAAACTGTCTCAAGATTTTGAGGGGAAATTATACAGGATGGCAAAGTATGGTTCATAGAAAGTAAAATTCCCGGAGCAAAAAAGGACAATGAAGTTGAAATGAGTGATGTCAGTAATTAAGTACACCTACAGTCAAACACACACGACAATTGCGCAATCGAGAGGAGAAAAAAGTGAATTACCTGTGTGTACTCCTTCAAACGATCATCTTTATTGTTCATATCTTTGATCGGATCGAGCAGTGGGAGTTTGCCGCCCAATTTGTCTTTAGCGCGTTGAATCCCTTCCCACAATCGTCTACGAACCGAGCTAGGCTGCACGGCCAATTTGCGGGCGAGAACATCAGTTTTGCTGCTGGCACATTCAACAACGTTGTTAACAGTCATACAAACACTGGATAGCTCGGCGAGACATGCGAGCGGTACAGAAACCAGTCGAATCTCCGTTTCTGTCGGACTCTGATTACCGTCCTTTTCTATCTCCGGTATGCTGATGCCCGAAGCGGCCGACTCCACCATGGAAAGTGGAATCGGCTGACCAGATTTTTGTAGGTTCTCTCCACCAAATGACTTACCAAGGGTAGGAATCGGCAAGACTTCCAGCAAACATTCCACAAGTATGACAGTGTGATCCTTTGAGGATTTGTCGTTTTGGTTACGCTTGAAGCGTGCAGACTGGTTTATGTGGAGGACTATTCCCCAACCAAAATCTATGTCATCCAACGTGTGAACCTGTACAGAAACATAAGGTTGATGGTACAATACCCCGTTTGGTGTATTAAATAACGAAGAAAGTTAACAATAAGTACAGCTATGAACTAAAAGATTAGAAGACAAGAAACAACAGTGCAGTTTAACAAGCATTTTCCAAATACGTATATTTGTTGCATTCTTACGGTGTTTCTCTACGTTTCCTTTTCATGTGAATAGTGGCAGCGGTAAATAGGGCATAGTTGGTAGCAAGCTAAGGGTTTCCGCTAATTTAAATGTTTGATACATGCTCACGGAAGTCGAGTGCACGACGGATGTCACTGGGTGCAAACAGTAAAAAAATATGCAGATACAAACGGTCAAAGCGAACGCTCACTCTCACAACCCGACCAGGCTGTAGAAAAGGCACCACAGCCTTCCCCTTCATTGCCAAAGACCACCGATCCCGATTGGCCGAAGCCAGCGCACCTCGCAGCTTGGCAAAAGCGTCGAGCTGATCCATATCTATGTCTTCTGGAAACGAAACGCCTTGCAAATTTTTCTCAAATTCCTTAATGCCTAAAACCGAGAAAAAAAATGATGTAGGTTAATGACGTACCATTTCGAGACCGTCACATAACCATTACAATATGCATACTGCTAACACACTAAACCGGATTGGCAGTCTGCTTTTACATGACTGGGTCTCTTCTAAATCTGTTTACAATAAAAATCAACTTCATCAAAAGCACTGTTCAACAAGCATTTACTAGGTAAAAAGTACTGGTTAAATGCAAGTGGCTTTTATTGCCCACAGTCAAGACGGCTGCGAAACTTGGCTCATCCGCATGCAGAATGTTCACCGTGTCTGGTGTATCCGAAGCAGTAGCGGCTTGTGGTGGGCATAAAACGTCCAAAACGACGGAGTTTGCCAGTGTTTTCAAGACCGACAGAAGCCGTTAAACCCGGCTTCACAGACTTCATTGGCTTAGATACACCTTAGGAATACTAGTTCACGGCTAATCCATCGTGCTTTGTTTACGAGTGGTGGGTTAGGTTGGAAGCGACAACCCGATGGCCAGAGTAGGACTTGGATCCGGAGCATAGAGACACTGGTACCGAAGCTTGTTTCTCGTTACCTGGTTGGGGTCCAAAGTGTAGCGTCTTGTACAGCATTTTGTGTTACATAAATCTCGTTGCTTTTCGCACTTTTCACCTTCTTCGAATTCACATGTACACTCGTTTAAATCATGTGAGTCGATTCATTGATCA
>JTDE01006865.1:9077-32280 GCA_014338405.1 Paragonimus skrjabini miyazakii | reverse complement strand
ACCACGGATTGTATCTATTGGATACTACATTTGGTGTAGTGGGATTCTAAATCAAAGCCATTTATCGAACTATTGTGAGTCAATTTTTTTCCATTTTTTATCACCTTTTTGATCTTGTGTTCGTACCTGAATTTTGTATAGTGTTTAGATCCACTACAGCCGAATGTCCTGGATAGTTTGACTCCATGTAAAGGACGTACGAATCAACCTATTCACTGGCCCTCGACAGCAGGAGGCATGCGTCTCAAAAGCCCTGTCGGTCTTCGTTTCTCTGGTTGGACATATCTACGACATCAGATCCGCCTTCGTCGATGAATCCTCAAGCGACTGCACTGCTTCTGTTGCAATCTTCTACAGGGTGCATTGGGCATCCGGGATGGATGCATACCATCCAAAGGACTTACGAACCGAACCACTACTGGTCACCCGCCCGTAATGGACTGTATACTCCGTGCTTCACTCCATTGCCTAGTGGGTTGTACTTCGTTTGGACCAAAGGCTCTGGGTGAGGCTTCTCAAGCCAACCCGCTCCTTCAATCCAGGCATCTGAAAAGTATTCTGTTCCACAACTACGAACTTAAATGCATGTTAAGTATAAATTTTGACGTCTTCCTATCATAACTCTGGTCGAGGTGTCCGCGGCCGACTTTTCTCCCACGTCACGTATCACCGCACCAAATCAATCGGTCTCGCATTCCCCTTTTGTGTTAAATGACCCTTTAATTGATGACTTCTCAATTCTATTTTCGCGCACACACCAGAGACCTATTTCATTCACCGCTTGCGACGGAAGTCGCAGCCAGAATGACAGTTGCCAAACATCAAGCTTCGTTTGCCTGAAGAAAACAAACTCCTACTCGCCACCCGAACAATAGTTAGGCTTGTCTTAACGTTCTAACACTTATGTACATAAGTGAACATGTACCTCTTGCACGTAATTCGGAGACCTTCGCCACTTAAACCTACTGTCCCGATGAAAGACGACTTCAGGATTCTAGATCAACGCTAAAGCTTCAACCTCCTTTATCCGCTCCACTATGCGCGCTCGTCTGGAGACCCTGCGGCTTAAACCACTGGAATTGTCATAAGGGTAGACACAGAGAAGACGCTGCTTGATTAAATACCCGTATTTATGCCTTCACACTCAAAAGTGCGGTTACAGCATCCAGAGACGTCCATCGCAAAAGCTGTCTGTTTGTTATTGTACCATAGATAGCCATAAACTGTAGTCAGGATACAGTCAAAGGTGATTGTTATCGTCACTTCACTGACTATGGACATTGTAGTACCGGATGTAAAACTGAACACACAAGAAAAGCAGGCTAAGTGTAGTGAGCGTGATTTAGGTGATCCACACCCTTAGGATACACGTCAAACAGACAATAGGGAATGTTTGAAACAGATATGTGCTAATAACGGTCCGCTTCTCAGAAGTACTAACTTTCGACTTTCTAGGCGTCAATGTGTCACCTGGCGACCTTCACCGCAAATAACTGACTACATAACCATACCAGAGCACACTTGCCTTTAGTCTAAGACCCGACTCACCAGGCGATAATGAAGCATACTGAGCATGTACACAGCATACAGTGCATATGTACAGTACTACTTGAGTGGCACTACTGTTCGTCAACCGCTGAATTTCTGTGCGATCAACAGAACTTCTCGACGCTCGCCGGAATACTCCACCCGACTGAAATTCCGGAAGCAAATATGAGAGGAAAGCGAGGTTTGATGGACACAACGCGTTACCTAGATGGAACAAACCGCTACAATCTGGAACTCTCGAAAGTTTTTCCATCCCATTCCAGCAACTGGCAGCATGAAGCCGGGTGTATGCGAGGTAATCTGCGAAGCCAATGGTGAGCTTATTCGTAGCCAGTCACGGGGTTGATATCGCTGGGCTGAGCGCCTCCAGTAGCAGTCAAACTGGTCAAGCGCGTCAATGACTACATTTTCCAGCTTTGTTTGTGATCACTCGCCTGTTGACATTTCACCGTCCTCGGGAACAGAAGGCTTAGCTGAGATCAAGTTCCTGAAACGTCACAAGGTTCCCGATGTGCATGAACTCCCCCTACCATTTTTATAAATGGAGGTCTTGCCTTAATCAAAGAGCTGACAGTTCTGCTCCAGAAACTCTGTATCAGTGAAGTCCTTCCAAGTGATTGAGGTCTGGATAACATCATCCCCATTTTCAGGTCAAAAGGGAATTAGCTTGGTTTCTATTGTGTCAAAATTGCTGCAGCTATTGAACCTCATCGACCAAACGAAACACGTGAAAATCACATACCTGAGGAACATGCTGGGTTTAGTCATGGCCGATCACACCTTCACGGTTCATCAGAGTAAACGGACAACACTGTCATAACCTATGAGGGTTCACAGGGAGCTCAGACAGACTACAGGCTTCAGTTCACCAGTTTAGCATGGCCTTTGCACCTATTGAATGCAAAGTGCTGTTGCAAGATTAACAGGATTCTCGACTGTTCTCATCACTGGTGATAAGCTGATGGAGGTAGTTGAAAGGTTCACATACCTTGGGAGCTGTATCAGTGCTGGTGATGATGAAGTCACAACTCGCATAGCAAAGGCTCGGGTGGCGTTCGCTAACGTACATCATGAGTGACGTCGGCACGATCCTGGCCTTTCAGTGGAACGGCGAGTATACAATGCCACTGTAAGAGCAGTCCTATCGTGTGACTCCGAAGCCTAGACCATCCATGCAGATGTTCACAGTGTCCGGTCTAGACCATCGATGTATCCGAAGCATTAACGGCGTGTAGTAAGAACATCATGTCAACAATAACACGTGTCTTCGGAACGGATAAACTCCGTTTACCACTGGGCATGGTGACCTAGTCTCATAGGCCTCGTTTACTTCACCACGTCTTACGAATGTCAACTAGCTGCTTGCCACACCCTGCCTTGTTTGCGAGTGGTGGTTTAGGTTGAAAGCGGTAGTCTGGTGGCAGTATATGACAGGTTCAGAGGACGAAAGTATTTTCACTGAAGCTTGCTTCAGTAGGGCGCTCGCGCCTTCCCGACTAAGGTCCAAAAGACAATGAACATCTTTGGTTGAGGACGCTGTCTGATATGGCGAATGATAGAAGTCAATGGCGTTCGTGTTGCGAACACTTGTGTGCATCGATGTAATTCTTCTAAATCTTTCTCCTTCTTTGTTTTGCGCAGCGCAATTTTTCTTCTCGCGCTGTGGCGGGTTTGCCACTTCACGGGATAATCACGTGCTAAGTATAGTACATACATATTATGGGGGACTGTCAGGCAGGGAGTGCGAGCATTCCAACTCTCGGCGGAATATCCCAACACAGAGGGAGGTGCGTTCAAAAACCCACGATGAGCGGATGGAGAACGGCGTGGGCGACCGGATGAGTCATCGCTCGACCAGATCGGACCAACGGGCGAGACGTGACAGCCGAAATAGGATGGATGACCAAATTGGAGGCGTGATTATTCCAACACTCTCAGGAATATCTCGACACGGCTGTAGAGTACGTTCAAAGCCTACAATATGTACAGTGTGCAAGGGTTGATACACTAACCTATGAGTAACGCTCAGACTGCCCGATCGACTCCAGCGAGGACACGGTAACTGTGTGGTCGACTTTAAGTAACGACTCAATGACCAGGACCTCTCTTCGAGGTGAAATCACAGAAAAAAAATTTGACTCGAGTGTCCACTCCGTTCTGATAATCGGCCAGTAATTGAGATACCACATTGGTAATCATAGTGGTTAACTAAGAACCAGACACATGCAGCCTGACTGATTGTATTCAACTCATACTTAACTCAGCGTATCACATGATGGCACATAGCCTGTAGCACATGCTATAAGCCACCTCTCCTAGTGTGATTACAAAGCGTTCTTACTATGCGATAGATAAAGTTGGATACAGTTACTACTATCTCTAAAATGGTTTACATAAAACTATCAAAGTGACATCTATGAGGACTCGTTTTAAAAAAAAAACAAGGTTTGACTCAATCACACTTAAAACAAGAACTATCAGGTTCAGTGCGTCCAAACAGAAGTCGATAACTTCATCGGAGGAGAAGGAAGACAAGTTGTGATGTGTTTACAGTTCAAAAATCTCACGACAAAACAATCACAAGCCAAGAAATCAGCCGAACGAAATTAAAGATCGCTGAATGCTAGACACGTCATTACAACAGGTCACCAAGTTGACCCACTTAGCTCATTCGAAATACAATTAAGACGTCAGAACCCGAACCTGCTGACCTTTAACGAAGCTATGTTGGTCACAGTTTACCAACCGGCAATGTGTGCACAAAATTGGTTGAAGCAACCCGTCGGGTTGCCGTAGTGTTACTACCATAACAGTAGATTTCAATTTATACGCCTCCATTACCTGACTACCTCTGCATGTTTGTCATATACAAACTAAGTTCTAAGTTGCCGACTGGTGAGAGTAAACGTAATGTCAACATTCCGCAGAATATGCCTTCGTTTCGCTCCGATGAAGTTGTGAAAGGAAATCCAGTGGTTCAAAAAGCCAATGGAACTTGAACCCATTGCTACACACTGACAATCGACACACATAACCCAGACCCATTTAGAACTGATATTAATTGATGATTGGTGTGGCGGAGATACAGACGTATGACATCCAATTGCGAAACATCTGGGCTCCAAATGGACAGTAATCAACCGAGGGAACCGCATGTCTTCATGAAAAGTGTGACGTACGAAGTAGGACCAGGAATTCTGAGATCTCAGCTAGAAAAGTATAGGCCGCATAAATGCATGATGTTTCTGAAGCTAACCCCAATACAACAGAAGTCCAGAAATTTCGCAACGGGATCACCTGGAAACCTAGCAACTTATTTCAAAAAGCACAAACAATGAACGGGCAACTGTAGATGAACTTCTATGAATATGACAGTAGCACGGGCTACAAAGTCTGGCCATTTCCACAGGATAACCCAACATGTTAAACAGTGACGTGGATCAGCGCAAACATGATCGAAAGTAAGAAGAGGAAAAAATAATCATACGACTACATGCCAATATATTTTCACTGACAGTTTTAGAATAAAAGGTTAGTACAAGTAGTACGCGTGAGCATGTACAAGTAAACGACTGACGTGGAAGGTTGACGGGGTAAGAGACGATAATTCACTAGCTGCTTCGAAACGTCTACGAATATTGGGCGGCCATGAACTGCGCATCATTCGAGGTGACCAGACAAGGGCTTACTTTTTAATATACGAATGGGGCGCGTAGCGAAAGAAGAGTGAAGAGCCACGACCAAGACAGCCCTGTCGGAGAAATGAATGAAGGAATAAAAATGTGATACGGTCGTAACCACGAGGTAACTAACAAAAACGATAGACAAGCAATGTTAGTATGACAAAAATAATGAATTGTAGTCATCTACTTCTACTTGGCGAATTCCAACAGAAACACCAGGCTGAATGTATTGACGATTAAAAGCCTGTGGAGTTAGAAGTAATGAGAACGCTAGTGGTCTATCGGAGCAACAAACAATCTGAGTACTTCTCGGTCGTTTATGCCACAAAGGTCGATAAGAAAGAACTAACCCAGTGCGTCTGGCTAAACTATCTAACTCCGAAGGCAATAGAATATAGAGTTGCCTCAGGGAATTTTATGTGTTCGGTGACTTAAGAAACTGACTCACTTAGCAGTGAGGTGCCGGCTTAGTGCGAGATCGCAGTGAATAGGACACTAGTATGATTTCGGTTATCGCTAATTTCAGCAGATATGTTCAAGGCTACGTTCAACCTCTGAAACGTACTGTGTGTTTTGTGACTGCACCAAATAATAAGCCTACCGTTACGTTCAACTATTGGACGATTGGAGTACCCTTCGTCACAGACTATCATTTCGACCTAGGTTGAAAAATGATAGTGTCGCAAAAATAGTTCCATTGTATATTCACGATACCCTAAAAATTGTTGCAGTGAATAACAGGACATCGAACCATTAGGCGTACCTCACTTTTCCAGGACTTCTCTCTACTGGAAGGGTACACATGATTGTATCTGACAAGGCTAATAGCTTAGCCAAGATAACCCGCCGGCTCAGTACAATACGCACGTTTTGCCACCACTTTAAAGTAACAGAAGAGATCAAGGTTCGTCGCAGTTCGTACTCTCAAACCTTCTAATCTAATGAAATGCGATCAAATTGACTGTTTACGTGTGTATATGCACACATATGACAGTGACAACCCATCTGTACTGAACTTAAGTACAAACCCTTAGGTCGTAGGATTGGTTTCCAGCTAATTCAAAGTCACCCACCAACAAACTGGGCGAAGCGCTGTTTCACGTGTTAATTTGTCCATGGCAGAGAGATGACGACTTTCACACGGCTCACGATGAAGAAATCATACTCGGCTTCAGAAAATTAGTGTTCTTCTTCAGAAGAATGAAAAGTCCTGCAATTTTACTAATGTCAAGTAGCTCTTTCGCTCGGCCAGTAGTTGCAACTGAAATTGCTTATCGTACAATCTCTCAACATGCAAAACGCATACTGACAACTTCATCTGTATACAGCTGAAAATGAGACGTGCAAAGCCTGTGAGATCCAATTTCCCCAGTTCTGGGCCCCCAATTAGTTAGACTACTACAGTAATGTCACTGTGAATACGAGCCAACATTTTCATAAAGTGAGACAACAAAGGCTATGAGCCTCATCTGCCGATGAAAGTACATACAATGCTAGACGAAAAATGGCCCGTACCTATGGATAGCATTTCGATCACAGCTTATGGGTGCTGCACGTGACTACTTGGCGGCACCAGACGCGTACCACGTGTCCCTCGCTAATTTTTGTGATAAATTACAGTTCGCCAACCAAGAGTTTGTGTTGTGATCGTCATCTACTGATTGGTCACCGTCACCACATAGAACGTACACTACCCTGGCCAATCAGGTGAGCTGCATTTAATGTCTTTATTACAGTGGACGACTATAGGAACATAGCAGTTAAAACGATAACAAGAACTGAAAGATAATTGACATGCGCCGTATGGATGAATCAAAACTCCGCATTGCCAACTCTGATGATTTCGTGAACCATAGTAAGGAGATGGATAGTGTTGTGTCCAGTCGTGTGTGCTCATACCGACAACGTAAGCGTGTCAGTGGGGCGGGTCCGTTTACAGGATTCACCATTCACGCCAAGCCAGTGCGCCCGCAACTACACACTTATCTACGTTTGATACGTCACGTGATCCTCCAAATTAGACAAATGAGCTCTAAGCTGCTTACGCTTGTGTTTTGACACCGTACAGTCTACCGTTTCATTGTACGATCGAACATGCTTGCTATCGCCTAGTCTATAATAGTCTATAGTTCTTTCCATCACAACACTGTAATGCAGCTCAACTGTATCCGTCTTCTATCTTCACGATACGAAAATTGCACAGTCTGCTCGTTGCCATACAAGAAGTTCAGTAATGTTTTTTTGAATTTGCAGAAACAACAGATAGCGCGCCGTGTTGCAACAGACGAGAGAAGAATATGGACAAAGAATCTCTATGGCAAGAGATTCTGGATGTTTACTGCGGATAATGTTGTAAACCCTCGAAAAAATACGCTGGTTCGTCCACGGAATGGTAATGCGTTTGAAAGAAATCGAATTCCTCTCCTCGTAGCAAAGAAAACGGTAAACATTGATCCCGAGAATAAAGCGACTGCTTCCGTTAAGTGCTCCCAAGTCAAACCAAAAGACGGGTGCAAAAAGTCATCTTGCTCCGTCCCAAAAATGTGTCACAAATAGAAAGATTGCTGGGTATGTGTATGGTGCACAGCGACATAAACGCTCCCTCGAACCAGAAGACTGAAAGACAGTTACCAAAAATAGTAGTTAAGGTCAATAAGCCACCAGTGAGCACAGCGGAATGAATGTCGAACAGGCAAAAAAGTAGCGAAGGTTACTCCACAATTGTTCGGGACATTTCTGCTCACTCTGACTGGTTAAAATCGTCTTCTCGAAGAAGGAGACAGTTTTGGACGGAGGAATTAGATTCCCTGACAGTTAATAAGAACGAGGTCACGTGTGATAAATCCATCGCTTTTTCAGAGTGGACTAGAATCACGATCGGAAGTCGTGTTCCAATGTTAACTGAATAATAGACGCTGGCGATTAGTGTGAACTACGCAACGTTGCCGTTGACCTCTGTGAGTCAGAATGGTCTGGATGGATGAATGTCGGTTTGAACTTCACATACCGAATGGTTGGACCCAGATGCAGCGAAATAATGCTGACTGTTTAGGATCATCCTTGATTTTACTTGTCACACAAAGCCGTGGTGAAGTTATCCTTGTATGTGGTACTACTTGAACCGGCATGAAAAGAGAACTTATAATCCTCAGAAACAGGGCGGAGTATGAGTTCTATGGTAAAAAGATACATAACCATCTGTTTCACACAGGTGGTAACCTCAACGGTTGGATTTTGCAAAGACAACAAGACAAAATTACGCGAAGTGTGTTCTATTCAAATAGCATTAGCACACTCAATAGATAGCATTTGTTTTGATGACCATAAGGCGTTGAGTTGAGCTGAGTTCGAAAAACCGTATTTCTCATTTGAAACAAACAACTTTCACTTGTCTTTTGTCACTTTCCTAGAGAAACATTTCTTGTAAAACGGTGGGCGAAAAATTCTTGTGAATACGAAACTGCCGTAAAGTAACAATCATAAACGAAGACACAGTTCCATATTTTGAACATTGCATCGTGGTTTTGGTAACTACAACATCCATAAATCAGTAGTAATGTGTAAGTGTTAACGGTATTAGTCATGATGACGCGCTCATTAGCGAAATATAATATACACTCAGATTCCTCATTTGTCGCACCCTTGATATGAAACACTTCTTAAAATGCTCTCATAAACAGCGAGTCTCAAGCCGGTTGTAACCCTATCTATACAAACTGTATCTCACTGCATATCACAAATACGTTGCAGGTTTCCAACTGTTCGCACATTTGATACAGCCGACCTCGGCCATTTTTGTATGCTTACAGGCTCAAAATGTGGCGTAAATTAAGGGTCGTCATATTTACTTGCTGAGACGTTGTTGCTTTACTTATGTTAGCCCGAAATTCCACGACCTTACAGCCTGTTTTACTGAAGAATAAACAAGGGAAAAACAGTAGAACATTTCTTCGCTACGGCCCATCAGTCAAATTAGGCCGGTTTTATCTAATTTCGTTTTGGGCATGTACTTTGAATACAAGATTACTTAAAGTATGCACAAGAAGAAATGATTAAAAATAGAAAAATCAACGTCATTGCAATTCGGTTGGTGCAATTCTACCAAACACAATGAAGAACGACCGAGCAGTGAAAGCCTTTTTTTACTGAAACAATACACCAAAATAAGACAGTTTACGTTAGTAAATAGTGACAAGTTCGCGTTGATCATAGTTCTTGTGAATATTTTTGTTGAAAAATCTCTTTAATCATTAAAGCTATAGAAAGTGAATGGATTGCCAATGACGGACGGTCCCTTCTAGTGGCGAACTAACCGAGTCATTGTAATAAACCAAAGTTGGATCAGCCATAGAAATAGATAGAAGATAAAATGAATAAAAGTCCTCAAAATATAAATATCAGACTTAGATTCCATGACATTTTCGACAGTCTTTAAGAAGAGATGAGCCCCAGTCAGTAGGTGGGGATTGTGTGGTGGGATTGTGTGGTTGTGACGTCAGGTAACCACAGCTCAAAATTGAGCTCGGGTGCACGTCAGGAGAGGTTAAGTGCCAGCACCGGCAGCTTCAGGAACAACTGCTACTGGTCTTACCTACCCCAAGCATTCTTTTGATGAGAAAGCTGTTTCCAGATCACCATCCACGACCTGCAATTTTTCTTACTTACCCTGGCAACCACTTTCGTGTAAACTGTATTGTAAGTAGAATACGAAAAGCAAGTCTCACTCGTTACTTCGTTGCATTCAGACAACATCGCAACGGACGACAAGAAGCCTTCCGTGAGTCACGATATTAATCTGGAATAGTCACTTCTGCAATACGCGATTAATAAAACGTACAACAATCCATACGAATGTTGAACATGCAATAAATAACTATTACTTGCTTGCTTTTATAAACCGTCTGAAATGAGATATTAGTACACTTCAGAGAGTAGTGAATTAGGTAGCCGTTCAAGGAAAAAAGGTGCAGCCAACTGCAATAGCCTGTGAAAACATTTTTGCAGTTTACAATCTGCGTTCCAAGTCGATTGATAAAATTCACGTTCAGCACTATAGTGTGCGACGGACTATGATCAATCGTGCTTGCATGTTACAATTGAAGTGTTTCAAGTTGAGTTCCCATCCACGTCATCATCAAAGACAGCAATACATCAGTGGTTCACACTGATGCTTAACTGTCGCACAACCATATCACGAGACTGGATCCTGACGCGGTGTGGCGGCTTGTGCATATCGGTGACCTATTAGGCTAAACTGGACGGTGTGGCCACCACACCGGAAGGGTCACTCATGCCAGACAGCCAATACGTAGAGGTTTGAAAAACCAGTCTCCTACTCCTCTAGGTTGGCGGTTGGAGGAAGGTTGGCATCTTTTTCCGGAAAAAGTACCAGTTCTGATACACTGTCACTCACCCGTTGCCTTGAGGTATAGGTTTTTGACTCAAAGAGAGAACCTTCATCATTCTCCTGTCTAAGTTTGGGCATTCTGGCAGTATCTCAGTCTACATACAGCCATGAATAATCACAACACAAGTAATTCCCATTCCATGAGCACATTACGGGACAAAAGGAAGCAAGGGAGTTAGGTTATGTGGCTCACATTCAATATAAACAATCGTTATGACTCAAAAGTTCATAACACCAGAGGACATGGGAGAGGATGGGGTGTATCATTTATTCAATATAAGCCTATGGTTGGGAGAAACAAGATGTTATCAATCCGCAATACAGTAACGATATACGTTGCCGGCACCAACACTAGAGCAGAGAGTACCGTCTAGTCTTCTAGTGAAGTCCAGATGAAAAACCGACAAACAAATAATGGAGACCACGAGAAATCTGGCTATGCAGTGTCGAAAACGAACCAAAGGAACTACATTGTCAAATGTTATTGAAGCAAGCAACTAAATAAAGCAGCCATTTTACAAACACATGCATACATGTGCATAAACAGGTAGACCTACCGTAGCCGACAGATAACGATAACAATCCCACCAATTCCGGAAAGGGAGGGCAAGACTGAGCCTGATTGTGTAAAAAAAAAGAGTAACCCATCAAATATGCACCGACTTAAACAGATGACCGCCAAAGCAACAAGCAGCAGTGTGACTCACGCATAACAACACAGGAGGAAAGCTCACTAGGAAAGTAAATTCCAATATGACGCTGAAATCACTGTTTATAGAAGGTGGTGCGAAGATGAAGCGTTGTGATCAACACCACAAACAGCAATGCATCAGTGGTTCTCACTGATGTTTAACTGCCACACAACCATGAAGAAAAAGCAAACCCTGCATAGAAAGAACGGGAAGAAAGGAAAGGACCTAACTAGTAAAAATAGCTACGTGCTTATTCAAACATTCAGCATCAAGGTGCAAATAAACAACCGTGCCATAAGTGAAAGTAAGGCGTCATCAGCACGGCATACAGCCTTCACTATCCCGCATCAGCAAATGCACTTACTTCATAGACGATTCGGCCGAACGACAACGTTCACGCCACTAAGTTTGATCAACCGCAATCTCACTTAACGTCTCCAGCCGCTGACCCTGTGTGTCACGAGGGCCCCAGCCCAGGAGACGAACGCGACTAACAGTGACCAGTCCCTCTGTTAACAATTTCATTTCCCTACGCCAGATCAGCATTTGTCCATCTCACAGCTTACACCATTCGGCCGTAGCGTGGGCACCCTGAGTAAACGGCGTAACCACCTAAGGATTGAACAAAATAACCCGTTTGACAACCACTGCCAAATACCCGCCTCCTGAGCTCCCCCTTGCTTACTCATTGGTATCACTCGATACGAGCGGTCGAAAGCAAACATCGGTGGCCAAATGTCTGAAGATGGTTCGTTTTCTACACTGAGCGGCCAGATTTCGCTGTAGTGAAGTAATACAACCTTCATAGTTGACTTATATATGAGACCTATAAGCCACAGAAAGGTACCTCCCTATCTCAAGAGGCGTCCTAGATTAGCGAATACCGCTCAAGCCTAAAAGATACGCACTTCCATTTCATTCCCTACAGCTCCGCCGCTGCCGCTGATGAAACTAATTAAACACACAAACCGGTCAACAACTTCCATCGCTTCATTATCCAACATTAAATCCACGCAATCACAGCAATCTTGTAGAAGCACTTTGTACTTCGAGGCTGCAATGAGCATTCCGAAGTATTTGGTAGATCACAAAATACCGTCTAGCATTGTTTGTGCTGTTTGAAACGACAACAACCTGTCATCAAGATTACTAAATGACCAGTCGATCGCTCATTCCCGGTGTTGCGAAATACGCGCTGGCGAACGGCAGTATTGCTCATAAGATCAGTTCAACTAATTTAGTCTAACTGGCGGAGACAACGATGGTCACATACAGTAAGCCTGTTGATATCATCTTTGTGAACTGGTCAAGTTTCTTAATCATGGATAAAAACAAAAAGTACACAAGCATTATATAGTCTTCCTTTCGGCAACAACCGAACGTCTTTTCGACGCCACAGATGACGCAGGTTGGCAAAAGCAACTCGTACTTTTGCTATCCTCGCTGATATCCTATCAGCCATATTGCAGGCTGACGAGATAGTGCTACCCAAGTAGGCGAAGCTATCCACAGTCTCGAGCGGATTACGTGCAATGAAAAAAGTAGGCGTGAGAATGTCGCAGTCTTGAAGCAGCGCTTTACGCTTTGAAGGTACGAAGCGCATTCCACAGAAGCCAGCCCGGTCACTCATCTTATTCAGCATGGCCTGTATGTCTTCAACAGAGAGGCTAGGCAAGACAATGTCATCTGCATATTCCATATCGGTCAACCCGGCGTCAGGAAGAAGCTCAACACTAAGTTCCCTGGACTCCTCGAACGCACTTTTCAGAATGTCGTCCATGACAAAATTGAACGAGAAAGGGAAAATCGGATACCTTTGACGAACAACACTAAAAGTATGCTCATTAACTTGGTACCGGGTAGATAGTGCCGATGCTGTTAGTTTTATAAGTTAACTACTTTCTTGGATTCTAGTCTCCGAAATGCAGCAGATATCGACATTCGACGAGTCTGACGTTCGTCCGAGGGCGGTCTGTTGACTTAACTGCATGCCACAGGAAAGCATCATCTGAAAAGGCTTTACCTGCGGGTCAGACTACACAGTATAGTAGCCCAACCTACCGTGATGGTACCAGAAGCAATTAACAAAGAATGGATGTGGTCCATCGAGTTATGTATTTTTTACTTTCAAACGTCTCCATTTTTTTGTTGTTGCTAGAACCCGTTCATTCATAAAAATTTCCGTGGAACATTGGGTTAACAACCAAAATCCGAAGTTCTTTGGTGACCCAATAAAGCGGTACATAACGAAAGCAGAACAGAGATAAGCTTGAAAATTCTACATTTATGGTAACATACTGGTTGCCAACAGATAGGTTATCGGGGAACAGGAGGTTAGTATGTGTGAGATTCAATCATGTAAACACATACGTCCAGGCTGAACTAATAAAGAGCAAAATGTTATAATGTGCAAACAAGAAGACGAACGAGAACTGTGAACACAACAACCTGACAGATGCGTTGCGCTTCAGACTTCAGCGGTCTTCCTTCCATTCCGAGTCGGGTGGATGAGTCGATATCAGTTTCTGATGGAGGATTGTCGAGAACGCCATAAGTGAATGCAATGTTCCCATCATCCCCAAAATGAATGGGCAAGCTTAATTTAGCTGAACTGTTCCTCTAAGTGCCCAGTCTATCCGTCACATACAGGCTCACTGACACCATATCGATGTTCAGTTTAATCACGAATATATAAAAAAAACGGTACTCCATTTCGCTGATGAACGTACCGTCTATATGCGTTTGGCACATATGGACAACTAGGTCTCAAATCTTCACGCACAATCCTCGTAATATTGAGTTTCACGACGGTCTTCATCATATTCGGAGTCAGAGGGAGGTGAGTCGACGTTTGTTCATAGGTTTTTCTGAAGCAGTAGAAATTCACTTCTGTCGTACCTGCAATTCTCCTGTGGGACAGATCTCTTCGCAAGAGATTCGGATAGCTGTTAGGATTTCTCTCCAGGGTTCGGCTGAACCACTCCATTATTGTGACGTGGACACTTTAATTGTCAGTACCCTTTGGTAGACGTTTCGTACATCCTAATGGCACATTCCCTAGTGAATGCTTTATGTATGTAAGCAGCGGATATGTGAGCAAACGATAAAACAGAACAAGCACGAACAACAGCACGGTGTGAGTCACGGTGGCTACACTAAAACGATCGAAACTCTGATAGATTGGTGCTACCGGCAGTCCATAGCGACCGGAGTTGTGATAAACAGAGCTGTATCTACATAACGCTTTGCGGTCATCTGTATTGAAATGCATAACATTCGTAAGATGAGCGGATAGGAACCGCCCTCTGTACGCCGGGACCCCTTACCAACATACCGCTTAGCGATTCTGCTCTTCAGTAACATGTCCAAATGAAGAGATCATATTACCAGCAAACACAAGTGTACAGTGTACCATAACTAAGTATAGTCTGCTGGGGCATATACAGATATGATTAACAATCAATGTGGATGGACCTTGACCGAAGTAGCATCTCACCTCAAACAAGTGACCGTCCACTGAGATCAAGGCATTATCAGAATCTCATTCACTAAAATAACAATGCATCGGTGATTTTCATTGATGCTTAACTGCGAGAAAGAGTAAACACTAGCTAAAAAGTAAGAAGAACGGAGAGAAGGGGACCTAACCGCTAAAAAACTCAGAGGTCCAACATTAATGTGTTTGCACCTTACAGATAAATAACTGAATAGTGAATGAAAACCCACCTCCAAACTTGTTGTTGGGTTATCAATCGAAGTGTTAGATAAAAGTATGCTACTGGAAAACTAAATGCGGTTGATATTCATCAACATACTTTAGCAGTCAGATATCACAGTCGTAAGATGAAGCTGCTGTAATTGTAGCCTTAAAAGTGTCGTTAGTTGAAGTGAGATCGACGCTAGGGATATCTCAGGGTGAGGAAGACCGTTTTCCTCTAAAAAACAAGGGCACCGTCTTCGCCTTCAACAGTTTTATCAGATAAACTTTAGTTTATCAGTAACGTCCGTAAATTCACCAACCAGTCTAGGATAAGCAGTTCTAGAACATCAAATTCTATAGTGACGCTGCACGCACTCAGATTTTAGCCAACTTTAACGGCCTGCAGGTTAATGGTTTGTTCATTATATCCTATTCTGTATTTTCAGGAAGAACACAAGAATGTTCTCTACAAAACAGGCAATCGGCGACGCAAAATGGTGTCACAAATGACAAACCACCTTGAAACAAATTGAGTGTAACGTACATGGACGGTCTGATTCAAGAAAACGTACGAATGGCCATGCTTATTTATCAAGACACATTGAGGGCTACTTAAATTTGTATCACACGGTTAAGTTACGGCTAGATCGACTACTAAACAATTGTCGGTAAGACGACGAACGAAGAGTCTAACAGTTACTTTTTGGAGCCAACAGAATAGCATCATTCGAGTGCGGAAGGACGTAGTAGTGCTTACGAAACTATGATAAAAGATACAGATGGTCACACAAGCGAAGCTAACGCTCGGCAAATTGGCGTATGCTCTATCCAACTCTGTTGAAATCAACAAGGTCATCCAGTCTGCGTTATCAAAATCAGGAACGGACATATTATATACATACCTGGAATTGCTGACAGACATCACTGTAGAGCTCACCGTCAGGGGATGAGTAGAATTGGAGACCATCATCTGTAACGGTACAAGAAGGAGAGAGCGCGAACATAAATCCACGGATGTCGTGGGTCGAGAGATTATTGGTTATCACAGTGGCAAGGGTTATGCATGTGGCGGGGCCATCGACCATGAGCTGCTCCAGCGCCCATAAAAGCTTCCAATAGGTGATAAGGTCAATCACACGCACTTCAAATCAGGTCAACAGCGTCCAGCGAAATAATCACGGGTTCCACAACCTGAAGAAATATGATCATCTGACTCTTGTACGATCTGACTAAGTCATCAACAGTTTGACTGGACAAAACGCATTAAAGAGGATAGTCACAGTAGGCTATGTCACTGAATAACCTCGAACATTGGTCGAGAAATCAGAGCTACTTCACAAACAAGCCGTGCAGTCACTCACAGAAACAGTTCGAGGTACTTCTGAGAATAGCCGGTATAGTTATCAATATTAGCAGAAATCAAGTTAACATGCATGCAATATGTTGTTGAAGGTCATTCTAATCCGCAACTGATACATGTGTCCATTTTCTAGCAGATACAGCGTTTATTAGACCTCTGACATTGTGGATTGCCAGACCGGCTTAGCTAACACGATCATCGAGGTTACAAACTAATCAGTAAGTCTTTATGGAGAATGCCACGAGGAATTATTATAGCGCACGAACTGCAAACTGGATTTTCGGCAAGAAACAAACAAACTTTTGGGCTAAAAAAAGACTAACACAAGAAAAACCAGTGAGCACAACAAGTCTTACCGCTGCAACCATGGGTGTGTACTGCTTGAGAGATGGATCCACATTTTCAGTGAACACGTACTGGTTCAGTACATAAACGAAACAGCTAATCATCCAAACCGTAATAATTTCTCCTAAAAGGCGAGGAATCAAACCACTAAGCAAACCAGGTTGAAGTCATAACCAAGAATTACTTACTTGAATAGGCTCATAATTCCCTCGTTCTTGATGATTCGAGGTAATGCAAACAAAAGATTTCTAGGTCGACACACTGCTGAAATCGTACAACTTGACTAATTACCCGTAAGCGCCATCACAACCCGCAAACTCGGCCATCTGTCGAATCATTATGACTGTAAAGTGAAGGAATATTGGCAAATTGCCACCTCTTACCTTGAAAAGGGTAGCTGACAGTAACTCCAAACACTCGGGCGACGGTTAACTTAGAAGTCTGTTTAACAATCTCAATGAAACAAACAGAAGGTGGGAAAACTCACTTCAATCAAAAATACTTTGACTCCTCTATCGGTCACATAGAATGACTTTTTATACACGCACGTGGTTAAACGCTAACAGAGTTTACAAATCTATAAACAATCAAACCTCCATCAGCTTCTCAGTTGAATATGCCTTTATATGGGCGCCCAAAACGCTTGCGGGAAGTCCAGTAGTAAATAGACCGGCAAGGCCAACCTCCTCGCGTAAACGTCGAACTGGAAAATAGCAATGATTTGGGGTGCTCAAAAATACCACTTACGATACGCAAACACATTTGGGAATACGTAACGTCTGTAGTTCTTATCAATTAGAGTGTACAACACCGGTCTTAACTGCGGCGGATCCGGTTCATAACCCAACTAGGAGAAGCAAGATAGTTAGTTTCAAAAACACGGTGTATACCATCATCATCGTTCGGGCATATAGTAAAGGATGCAAAAGCATCGACGAACATGTCGGAATTATATAGTCATAAGTGACCTGTAACCCGCTATCCATTACGTACGTACCTGAAAAAAAAGTGACGTACAGACATATGTTGTAGAATTCTCAAATGTTGGCTCATACTATTTAACCTAGTGGTAAAAGGTGAAGGAAACTCTGATGGTTGTTGGAAAGACCTTTGAGATTCAGATAACGAAAGTACAAAAAAGTAACGTTGAGTTTCATGTGGTCAACCAAGCAGGAGAAAATTTAAAACAGTTGGCTAAATTCAGTTCACAACATGAGACTTGTTCATAGGAAATGGATAAACGAATAAACAGCACGCAATAACTGTCCAACCACCACCAGGCAAATAGATGTAAAGACCGAGAGTGCATTAAAAGTCAATTTATCATTTCACACGCCACAAGATGCTTCCTGTGTGATGGAAAATTGCCGTCAGGATGTTCAAGCCTAGAAAGGGTCAGCCATCGCCGTGATCAGAGTTGTGTATTGCATCGACCCGGAGGGCTATGCTGACTACAGCTTCGGTTTCTCCAGAAGCAACCTTGTCAGACAGGTCAAAAAGGAGCAGTCAGACGAAAAGCGGATGCAATCATAAGGTTGTATGTCACATTACTGACTGCGTAGATGTGCTTATGTAACGAGGCACGATCCTATGAGCATACGACAGAAGTATTTTTTATAGTTGCGGCACTGTTGTCTTTTAATTCAGGAAGAGGGTTGGAAAGGATGCCCTCAAACAAGGAGCTCTGTGACCACCGATGTATTGTTCAATACGGTCGAAAAACATCCGGTATAATCCAAAAGCCTGACATAGATTCGAATACATCCACTGCGTTCCCGGGCTAGACAAGCCCCTCACTGCCAAGTGAGTCAGACTCTTGAGTCATTCCCTCCGGGTAGGGTCCCCAACAAACCCTGTATCCTGTTGTTTCCCAGGTGAAGCTTTTGAATCAGAGACTCCGGGTGGGATCTCTTGAATCAACACCTTTCTGTGGCATGAACGACCGGGAAGTATCAGAGGTTATCGTTCTCCCGATGGTGACATCATTCACCCATCACGATTTTTTCCTTTAGTTTTGCTCTCCGAGTTTTCTGTTTTCCACGTGCCCTCGGGTAGAAATTGTCTCCTGAGGCCAAGACAAGTGGTAAATATTGGCACCTTCAACTTCCACACTCCCCGACAAGTCGGTCAGCAAGCTACTCTGGCGAGTACTCTTTCAAGTCTGGAATTTGATGTGCGCTGCGTGTCTGAGACGCGAGCCTACGATTCTAACACCACTACCCACTTAAGCTCACTTCTAGATAACTGTCGATCCACACGCTTTTTTCTTAGGGCATCTGGAGATGCCGAAGATGAATCTCGTGGGTATGCTGGAGTGAGAAACACAATGAGTTTCAGGGTACAGCAATGTTTGTTTGACCGAATCCCAGTAAATGGTCGCTTGTGTGCCGTCACATTCAATACATTGATCAAACCCTGTTGATGCAAATCAGAAAAGCACCGCCTTCATTATAGCGGCGTATGCCCCAACGGACAGCTGTTCGGATTCTACCAAAAATGTGTTCTGCGACGCCACCGTCGACCTTTTGAAACAGACTAAACACTCAGATATCACCATACTAGCGAGCGATTTGAATGCCCAGCTTGGTCGTTCTTCTCCAGAAGACGAGCGACTGAGCGGTATGGTTGGTGTTCGATGTACAGACGATGTACTGACAGCAACGAAAGATTGCTGCAACTATGGGCCTCTCACGATCCCCATAGTTCGAAAACCGCATTTAGACGCAAGAAGTCATCGTGTTATATGGAGATCTTCCAATGTATCTCAGTCGTGGACACAGCTGGATCATACAACAGTCAGTTACCGTTGGTGTCAATCTGTTAAAAGATGTCGTGCATTTTGGAGTAACTGCCTGGACTCAGCATAATGCTGTTGTACATGTCCATTTTGTTTTGTCATTTGCCCAGAGGCCGTACACTTACAAAGGCAATATACCAAACTGGTATTCGTGCGAGAAGAGTATAAAGAACGCTGTATATGACCATAATGACGAAATGATGCTTAACAAGAAGCAATAGTGAACAAATGACCCAGTTGGACTGAGTTACGAGAACCCGGTAAGAGATTACAACAGCTACGGAAGCATGCTGTGAAGAGGTATGTTCCGATATAGCTATGCAATTGCGACACAACTGGATTTCTGTCACAACGATAAACCCCATGAACAGGCGTCGCTCGATTCCACCTGACTCCGAATATGATGACGTACATCGAGAACCTAAACGTAAGCTGACTGAAAGCTTGTCCAACAACTGTGATCACCAACTGGTCGAACAGTCGGAACATCATCACCATAGACAGCAACACATCAGTGGATCACACTGATGCTTAACTGCCACACAACCACGAAGAAGAAACAAACCCTGTTTAGAAAGAGAGAAGAAAAAGGAAGGGGATCTAATCACTAAAAATAGCTATGTTTATATTCAAACATACACCAAGGCGCCTACACCTTACAAACAAACAACCGAGCTGTGAGTGAAAGTAAGGCGTCATCAGCAAGACAGCTTCCTTACGGCTTTCACTGTCCCACATCACTAAGTGCACTCAATTTACAGACAACTCGGCCAAATAACGACAACATTCACGCCACTGAGCTCGGTTAGCCGCCATCTCACCTAACGTCTCAAGCCACCGACTCTGTGAACCGCGAGGGCTCCAACCCGGGAGACGAACCCGTTCTACAGTGATCAACCCCTTAATGGACGATTTAATTTCTCTACGCCAGGTCATCATCTGTCCACCTCGCACATTGCGCCAATCGACCGCAGCGTCGACAAACAGTGCTCGGTGTGACAAACGACTAGCTGGCATCCTTAGTACATGACCCAACCATCCAAGTTTATGCAAGTGTAAGGACTGAACGAAAGAACTCGTTTGCCGATTAGTGCCAAACACCTGCTTTCTAACCTCCTCGTTACTCACTCGTTGGTGCCACGCGATACGAGTGATTGAAAGCAGACATCGGTGGTCAAACACCTGAAGACGGTTCACGTCTTCTACCCTGAATGGCCAGGTTTCACTGCAGTAAAGTAATACAGCCCTCACTGTTGTCTGATATACGCGATCCTTAAGCTTCAGAGAGATACCCCTCTGTCGCCATAAGTGCCTCAGATTAGTAAACACCGCCCTAGCCTTGGAAATACGCGCCTCTATTTCGTTCCCTACACTTCCGCCGCCGCCGCTGATGCAGCTTTCCAGATAAACAGGCCGGTCAACAACCTCCGTGACTTCATTATCTAACATTAAACCTACGTAATCACAGCAACCTTGAAGAAGCACTTTGCAATGCGAGGCTGCAAAGCGCATTCCGAAGTACTTAGCAGAACACGAAATGGCGTTCAGCGTTGCTTGTGCTGCTTGAAAGTTGTCAAGCAGCAACACCTTATCGTCAGCATAATCAAGATCAGTCAGCGTTCCACCAGGTAGGAGGTCCACATCGGCATCATTTGAGTGACGCAAACAGTCCTCCATTATTTCGTCTATGACGAAATTGAACAACAAAAGGTGAAAGGGGACAGCCTTGACGAACGCCGCTCTTGGTGCTGAAACTGTCAGACAGCTCACCGTGAACCCTAACCTGAGCAGAAGCACGGGAGTAAAGCGCCAACAGTATGTTCACATACTTGGTCGGTACACCCCTGCTTTTAAGCGATTCTAAGAGAGTAGATCGATCCATCGAATCGAACGCACCTTTATAGTCGAGAAATACAGCAATTGTTGGCCGGCGGTACACATGACGCTGCCCCAGAATTCGACGGAAGGTACAAATATGATCTATACATCCCCGACCAGGACGAAACCTTGCCCGTTCTTCTCTAATGTTTACCTCACGAACTGCAGTGATTCGACGAATTATAATGGATGCCAGAACCCTAGAAATGACTGGGGTCAAACTAATTCCCCTATGGTTTTCGTAATAGCTCCTGATACCTTTCTTGAACATAGGAACTATTATTGCGTGACCCCAGCACGGAGGGATGGTCTCCGTCGACCACACAAGTTGAAACAGCTGAGTCAAGGCTTCACCTAACAACTCTTCACCTTCTTTAAAAAGTGCCGGCACGAGATCATCTGGATCAGCAGCTTTATTACGATTGAGAGCCGAGATTCAATTGCGAACCTCAGTCTCAGTGGGTGGTTCTAAATCTACCGACCAGAGCGTTACATCAGAAGTTTGTAGAGGCAGCACGGTACAAGCAGGAGGCCAGCTAAATTGACCCTCAAAGCGTTCCACCCAACGCTCCAACCTTCTGGACTTATTATAAATTAGTGTGCCATCTACCTCGCTGATGACTTCAACGACAGACGGTCGCTTGGGACCAGTAGCATGGATCAGCTTGAATAATTTGCCGGTGTTCCCTGAAGCTAAAGCGGTTTCCATTTCCTTAACGGTTTCCACCAACTAAGCCTCACAATCAGCCTTTAGACTACGTTTCAGTTTCCTACGGATATCTCTTCTAGACGTATTATGTGAACTACCAGGAGGAACCTTCCGCCTGGCTTCTAACAACTCAAGAGATTTCTCTGAAATCCAATGTTTGTTAAACATATGTACCCCTGTGCTGCATGCTATAGTACCTGCCTTCTGAATAGTCTGTGCGAATTTTGTCCAGCAGCTATCAGGATCTTCGGAGTGAGTACCACTAAGACAGCTTTCTAAGCTGGTTTGGTACTTATGCTTTACCGACGGTAAAGCCAGTTTCTCAACAACCAGTCGTTGCTGTTGGTGGGGTCGTTGACCGACAAAAGTAAGAACAAAACGAAGACATATCAATGCATGATCTGAGTCCAGGTATGTGCTCCAACAAGAATGACAGTAGTGAATGGAACCACGCCACCTGTAACTAACAGCTACGTGGTCAATCAGAGACCAGGTCTGATTCGGAGAAGGCGGGCGCCAAGTATAGCAATGACGTGAACGATGCCTAGAACTAGTGCTAGCCAAAAATAGCTTATACTCAGCGCACAGCTGCAACAATCGTCCGCCATTATCTGACCAATGTGACGCCATCCCAAACCCGCCACCTAAACGAGATTCGGCCTCACCAAGGCGACCGACCTGAGCGTTCATATATCCGGCCAGAACGACTATATCAGAGTCACGCGTCGAACGAAGGAGAGCGGCCAGATCCGAGTAAAACGCGTCTTTGACGCCGACGTCACTACAGTCAGTAGGAGCGTAAGCAGACACAATGAATAAATTCCTGAAAATCTTGCGTCTAGAGCTGGCCTATACAGAACCTGCCAAGCATGCAGCACAAAGTCTACTGTTAACAGGAATCCAATCTATCAACGAGGCTGCGGTCGTCAAGCTAAGGATGATACTCACTCCAGCCTGATCTGTAACAGCGGCTGTGGAGTCACCCGAAGTGTATAATCAATATCGAGTAGTTTCCATTGAGTCCAAATTGTTCACCGGCCTCATATTACGTCAGTCCGCCAAGCCCAAAGAATGTCAAACATGT